>JAYXIM010016550.1:0-10002 GCA_037575425.1 Anastrepha fraterculus
ATGCTCCTGGCAAACATACAAACGGACTCTGATGATTTGAGAATTTAAAAAACTCAATCGGAATTTCTAAGCCAGTATTCTATTTCATTTTCATTTTCTTTTTGCTATAGAGTTTAAACAATTATATCAAATTGAAAGCGAATGAATGAGGTTTTATTTCGGGATTTCTGTACGCGTGGATATGTAAATAATCCATATATATGTAGGAAATGACGGACACGACGAATAGACGCAATAGGAGACAGAGCGCACAGTGTGCGATCGGACTAATACGGATAACAAGGGAACGAAACAAAAGACCGAAATGACCGTACCGCGAACATACCCAACGAAGACGTTGACGATACGAACGACAGGACAGAATAATTATTGTAAGCTGAACCGCCATCAAGCGAGTGGCGCGCGCACTAAAGAAATAATAAGTTTGTGAACCGTTGTATATTAAAGGAATAATAAGTTTGTGAACCGTTGTATATTAAAGAAATAATAAGTTTGTAAACCGTTGTATGTTAAAGAAATAATAAGTTTGTAAACCGTTTGTATAATAAATAAATGATAAGTTGCGAACTGTGGAATTAAAGAGACCGATATGTTTGTGAAATAAAGAAACTGTTGAGTTAAAGAGATTAAAAAGTTTGTGAAATAAAGAAACTGTTGAACTCGGAATCCTACAAGTGGTGCCAGAAGTGAGATTTCGGCCACAGTAAATTTAACGCACTTGGTTAACGGGATCGATTAGAGTAGCAGCGAGACCAGAGTAGCAGCGGTAACGGATCGGAGCAGCAGAGAGCGACTGCGCAAGTGACCGACGTTGGCAGAGTAGCGGCGAGACCAGAGCAGCGTGATAACGGCAGGAAAGGTTGAACGTTATTTTATATTATTGAACGTATTTTTTGGAATTGGTAAGCGCTAAGCGAATTAATTTTAAGATAATTTTGATTTAATTTTTTAAATTGAAGATTCGTTAGTGTGTAATCTCATTTCACATTTTTTTTAATAACCGAATTTTCCTATTTACATTTTATTGCACCAAATTGTTCATTTATATAATTATCACTAAATAATTAAATAAACTCTGTAAGACATGGACCGAGACCAAATTTTAGCATTGACGGTAGACGGGTTGAGGGAACAGTTGGAAGGGTTGGGGTTGGACACAAGCGGACGTAAAGCGACATTACGAGACAGACTACTCGTACATTTCGGCCTGAATGCTAGCGACGGCGAAGAATCGGACTATGATGATGTAGCAAATAGGCGTGATACGCGTAGACCAACGGCTGAACGTCCAACATTTACCCTTCGTGATATTGAAGATTCACTGACGAAGTTTAACGGATCAGGACAGCCTACATTTGAACAATGGATAGAGGAATTTGAAGATAACGCAATAGCAGTACAGTGGGGTGATCTACAACGATTTATATACGGCAAACAATTGTTAAAGGGTGCAGCGAAGCTTTTCGTTCGAAGTCAGAGCGGCATAAGCAGTTGGGATTCACTAAAATCAGCACTGCGTAGAGAATTTGGCACAAATATTTCATCGATCGAGATACATCGTGCTCTTCGTAATCGTCGCCAGCGACAAGGGGAAGATCTTCGCGAATACCTGTACGCTATGATGGAGATTGGTAAACCGCTAAATTTAGATGACTCCAGCTTAATCGAATATTTCATCGAAGGGATCAATGACACCAAAATCAACAAATCGAATTTATATCAGGCGACATGTGTACAAGATCTAAAGGAGCAAATAAAGGTCTATGAGAAGGTGAGATCAAATAGGCCTTCGTCTTCAAACGTGAAACAGGCACAACCAACAGCCATGGGAAAAGCTTCAACGAGTTCTGGCGCAATAAGTAAGCGTTGTTTTAATTGCGGTGATAGTTCGCATTTTGCTCGGGACTGTCCGCGCAAGCGTTTCATATGCTTTAAATGCGGAAATGAAGGTCATCGTGCTAGCGAATGCAAATACATAAAACAAGATTCGAAGCTCGAAAAGAATTCGATTAACATGATGGGTGTAACAAAAGGCGGCCTAATTTTTAAAGACATATGTTTTAGCACATCTAATCAAACGGTTTCGGCATTAATTGACACCGGATCAGATTTATGTCTAATGCGTTACGACACACTGATGATGTTAAACTTAGATGTACAGCTGAACAAGGAGAGGAGGAAATTGGTAGGCATTGGTAATAGCACGCTAACAACAATCGGCAGCTTCACTATGACTCTGCAAATAGACGGCGTTTCATTAGAGATAGCGTTCCACGTGACGAGAGAACGCGATTTAAGCTACGCATTGGTAATAGGCAATGATGTCCTCAAACATGTTGACCTAATTATCAGGGAAGAAGGTGCTCTATTTCGAGAAAAGTTAGACGAACACAGTGAATGGAAACGTGCATGCGGCCGACAGGTGATGGGAAGAGGGCGAGTCGAAGAAAGTCCAGATGACGGTGCAGCGGTGCGCAAGGCAGTGGCTGGTAATTGCGCAAGTGCATGTAGTGGTGATTCGATCGCTGAAGATTTAGATGCGTTTTACGCAGGTATGAAGGATGCGGCTAGGAAGCTGAGAGAGGGCCCTAAAACGCAACCATTGGTGGATGAGCGTCCACGTAGGCATGCAGAGATGCGAGGTGATGTTGATCACAATCAGAGCGGCGCTGGGAGCGTCAAGTATGTGCGCCCGCAGAACAGGGTGGTACATGAGTGTAATGCGGTAGTAGAGGAGCCTGTCGAACGAGAGCCAGCAAGCAACATTGTAGAGTTGAGAGCAGAGTTCGGAAATCTTTGTTTAATAGAGAAAATGGAGGAAGACGTACCTCACGGGACGGATCTCTTGCATCTGGGTAAAGCAGAAGCAGAAACAGTGGAGAATTTAATAATGGCCTACAAGCCTGTGAAGAAAAGGATTTCACCGGTGGAGATGAAAATTTTGCTCACCGACGACAATCCAGTATACGAGCGACCAAGACGTATGTCTTATGAAGACCGGAAGATAGTGGATGATCAAGTAGCGGATTGGCTAGCGGAAGGCATTATTCAGGTCAGTAATTCAAACTACGCGTCGCCAGTTGTGCTTGTCGGCAAGGAAGATGGCAGCAAACGTCTTTGTTGCGACTATCGTCGATTAAACGATAAAATCGTGCGTGACAACTTCCCAATGCCGATGATTGACGATGTTATCGAACAATTGCTAGGAGCTAATGTTTTTTCAACACTGGACCTTGCGAACGGATTTTTCCATGTCCCAGTAGAAGTAAGTTCAAGGAAGTATACCTCTTTCGTCACTCATAATGGTCAATATGAGTTCCGATACGTGCCGTTTGGAATATCTAATTCCCCCGCAGTTTTCTAAAGGTTCGTCTTTGCGGTATTGAAAGATCTGATTCAAAATGGAACGGTGATAGCTTATATGGATGACCTGATAATTCCCTCGAAGGATGAACTAGAAGGGATCAAGAAGCTGAGGTTGGTGTTGAAAAGGTCAGAAGCAAGTGGCCTGCAAGTCAAGTGGAACAAGTGTCAGTTCCTGAAAAGAAGGGTAGAGTTTCTCGGGTATATCATCGCTAACAGCACAATTCAACCTTCGGAGGCAAAGACAAACGCAATCAAAAACTTTCCTTTGCCCAACGATAAAAAATCCCTACAACGTTTTCTCGGACTAACATCGTACTTCAGGAGGTTTGTTGAGAATTATGCCGTGATCGCTAAACCACTTTCCGATCTGCTTAGAAGAGATAGTAAGTTCGTCCTTCAAGACGACCAGATAGCAGCGTTCAAGCAACTTCAATTAGCTTTGACAAGTGCACCGGTCCTAAAACTATACAATCCGAAAGCAGTTACGGAAGTACACACTGATGCCAGTAGTCTGGGGTACGGGGCGGTTCTACTGCAGAAAGACTACGATGACCAGGAGTTCCACCCGATTCAATACATGAGCCGTAAGACAAAGCCGAGCGAGGAGAAATACCATTCGTACGAGTTGGAGGTACTGGCAGTCATCGAGGCACTCAAGAAATGGAGAGTCTACTTGCTGGGTATAAGATTCAAGATAGTCACTGACTGTAACGCTTTCACCATGACTATGAAGAAAAGGGACGTTCCACTTAGAGTTTCACGTTGGGCGATGTTTCTGCAGGATTTCAACTACGAAATTGAGCACCGTAGCGGCACAAAGATGCGACATGTTGACGCTCTGAGCAGGATCTCATGCTTAATTTTAGAAGATTCATTGCGGCACCGGTTAAAGCAGGCACAACAACAGGATGGCTGGATACGGGCTGTCCGTAGGGTACTGGAAAGGGACGACTACGAAGATTTCTATCTAAAACACGACGTTTTGTATAAAGACCCACTGAAGGAGCTCATAGTCGTACCGTCGGCAATGGAAGAAGAGATCATCAAAGTGGCGCATAGGCAAGGTCATTTCTCGGTTAAGAGGACGCAAGATGCGGTGGAGAGGTCATACTATATACCACAACTCAATAGTAAGGTTGCCCAAGTAGTAAAAGGTTGTGTAGAGTGTTTAGTGACCAATTCCAAGACTGGGAAAAGGGAGGGCTACTTGAACCCGATAAATAAAGAAGACAAGCCGCTAGGAACATTTCATATCGACCATGTGGGCCCGATGGAACCTACTAAGAAGGCATATAATTATATTTTAGTAGTAATAGACGCTTTTTCGAAGTTTGTTTGGCTCTATCCAACAAGGAACACAGACGCAGAGGCCGTCGTCGACCGATTGCAGAGGCAGTCCGCAGTTTTCGGGAACCCGAAGCGAATAATCACGGACAGAGGTTCCGCTTTTACCTCGAACCATTTTAAGAGCTACTGCGAGAGCGAGCAAATCGAACATCTGCTGATAGCAACCGGAGTGCCACGCGGGAATGGACAGGTCGAGCGAATACATCGAGTGGTGGTGCCAATGATAGCAAAGCTGTGTCTGGAGAATCCTGGAAAATGGTATACGCAGGTGAATCGCGTTCAACGATTCCTTAACAGCACCCCAGCGCGCAGCACTAAATCATCGCCGTTTAAGATATTGACAGGTCTAGAGATGCGAGTCGTGGGCATTCCGCAATTGCAAGAATTACTGGAGAACGAGGCTATCGACGAGATGGATGCAGAGAGAGAAGAAGCGCGTCGTCAAGCCCGGGAGAACATCGTCATTATACAAGAAGAAAATCGACGGACTTACAACGCAAACCGAAGAACAGAACCCGAATATGCCATCGACGAGCTAGTAGCCATTAAGCGAACGCAGTATGGAGTGGGGCTAAAGTTGAAGCCGAAATATCTGGGTCCATATAAAATCGTGAAGAAGATGAGACGTGGGCGATACACTGTGGAAAAGATTGGCGATCACGAAGGCCCAGGTCGAACCACGACAGTGGCTGAATTCATGAAAGATGGGATCCCTCATTCGGGCCGAATGAGCGCGCAGGATGGCCGAATGTAGGAAATGACGGACACGACGAATAGACGCAATAGGAGACAGAGCGCACAGTGTGCGATCGGACTAATACGGATAACAAGGGAACGAAACAAAAGACCGAAATGACCGTACCGCGAACATACCCAACGAAGACGTTGACGATACGAACGACAGGACAGAATAATTATTGTAAGCTGAACCGCCATCAAGCGAGTGGCGCGCGCACTAAAGAAATAATAAGTTTGTGAACCGTTGTATATTAAAGGAATAATAAGTTTGTGAACCGTTGTATATTAAAGAAATAATAAGTTTGTAAACCGTTGTATGTTAAAGAAATAATAAGTTTGTAAACCGTTTGTATAATAAATAAATGATAAGTTGCGAACTGTGGAATTAAAGAGACCGATATGTTTGTGAAATAAAGAAACTGTTGAGTTAAAGAGATTAAAAAGTTTGTGAAATAAAGAAACTGTTGAACTCGGAATCCTACATATATATAAATTTTTAAAGCCAGAGAGTTTTTACAATAGTTAAAATTCTTGCTATTTTGAAGCTCAACTTATGCTGCCGTTTTGTATTCACGAGTATCTCTGCGTAGAGTTCGGGGTTTAGGAAACTGATAAGAAATTCAATTGTTTTATTAAAGGTCAATATTCGGTAAGTCCGATGGATTTCACATTCAAGGTATGCATATATGTATTGTATGTCGGATGATATTCGTGCTGAAGCCCTCACTTATCGATAGAAACACTCACTCGCTAAACGGCTTGCCAGCGCCATAAAGAGAAACTAAATGCAAACTATTTGAAAATGTTTGTTATAAACAATAATATGGGGGAAATTTTGTTTGAAGATATATCTGACAGGAGAAGAAAACCAATCCTCACTTACATCTCGTAGACACAATTGGGAACCAATAATACCAGCCATTCAAGCAATGTTTAAAATCCCGGTAAATTATGTTAACTGACTATTCCATGCAGCCGTAGTCGAATGGGTTGGCGCATGACTGCCACCGAATAATAGAAAAGGTTGTTCTAATAACAATTGCTTCTGGGCAGGTAATGACGAACCTCCAATCGTATTTCTGCCATGAAAAAGCTCCTCACAAAAAGCCATCCTACAACTGTAGGAAAATATTCACAGTCAGGATTCTAATACTGCTCACATAGCTAATAATGTGGAGATTTTGCGAAGATCTACGCAGTTGTACATTAGATAAGATAACAGCATATTTAACCCTCCGATGTTCGTATGGGTCTGGCCAGACCCATTCGATCTTTAAATGTATATAGATCTTTTATTTTTAATATCTGAGGCTTCTTAGTCCATGACTTCCTAAAATGTAGTGTGCTAAACACAATGAAGTAGCAAAATTAGGATTTTTGCTTTATTTGTTGTAAAAATAATAATTTTAAACTAATTTCGTTAATTAAGCTCACATGGGTCTGTGCAGACCCATATAAGCTTCTCATGTAAATTGGTTAACCGTTAGGTGTAAACAACAAAACTCTTAGCGGAGGCAGCGGCAGAGATAATTTTTTAGTTGACATTTGAAAATTAAAGTGAACACGTGCTTTTTAATTAGTGGGAAGTGTTTTTTTAAATAAAATGGAACAAGTAAATATGGATGAAGTTGATGTGATGACGCGTTTGCTTCGTAAGCTAAGTGCAGCAAATGTGAGTCCGGAAGAACGTCAGCGACTTCAGGCACAAATTGAAGAAATTATGGGACAGGAGTCCGATCCATTCGAAACAAGTGGCGACGTAGAAGATGATGAATATTTTTCCAGATGAAGATGACTTCGGTGAAGCATCAGATATGGAACAGGAAATCGAGTTAGAGACTGTTCTGGATGAAAGCCATGATGATATTGAGGATTTGTATCACACACAATGGAATCATGCAGCACATCTATTATCCAGGGCCTTATATACAGGTCGAAAGATGGTAAGATGTGGAATTCAAATCCTCCACCACCTGGAAGGCCTCGTTGTCACAATGTTTCAACTTTTACTCGTAAAGGGCCACTACGAGGAGCGTCACCGAGTCATACAGCTCTTTTCTAGCTATTGCTGTCTCCTGAAATCGTAAGTATCATTGTGCGGGAAACCAACAGAAAAGCCGTTGAAGCGTTTCGTCTATGGAATGAAAAGCATCCCAGTAATAAACAGCGTTCTTGGGTAAAGACTAACGAAGACGAAATGTATGCTTTTTTTGGGATGCTACTTATTGCTGATGTATTCCACTCGAATTCTCAGCCAGTGAAAGAATTGGGGGCCAGTTACAATATGCCAATTTATGAGGCCACTATGTCATTGAATCGGTTCAAGAGCTTAACTACTTTCATCCGTTTCGATAACAGTGGTACTCGTGCTGAGAGATTGAAGCAAAGCAAATCTGCTGCCCTGGACGATGTATGGCTCATGCTGATGGACAATTTAGAGAAAGCATACACTCCGGATTGTCATGTAACCGTCGATGAACAGTTATTTCCATATCGTGGGCGCACTCGATTCACCCAATATATTCCGAGTAAGCCGGCAAAATATGGCATGAAAGTGTGGTGGATTTGAGACTCTGTTTCAAACTACCCTTTGAAAGGTATAATTTATACCGGAAAACCACCAGGTGGCCAGCGAGAAACGAATCAAGGTGAACGGGTCGTCTTGAAATTGATGGAAAATTATATGGACAGCGGTAGGACTGTGTATGCTGACAATTTTTTCCAACATACAACTTGGCAGAAATGTTGATGGATCGTAGAGTGGCTTTCGTCGGTACCGTAAGAAAAAATAAGACCTGCTTTCCGCATGAATTGCCTAACCCGAAGCGTGATATTAAAAGCACTTTATTTTGTTATCACAATAATAATATCGCTCTGTGCTCGTATATGGCAAAGCCGAAAAAGCAAGTAATTATGTTATCCACTGCCCATTACCGTCAAAACACCGATCCGTTGAAAGGATTCAAGCCAGATCAAATTTTGGACTACAATAAATCTAAAGCGGGGGTAGATACAATGATCAAATGTTGACTGGCTATTCATGCAAACGGCCTCATTCATCATCTATGACGAGCTGAATCCGGCAAAGCAGAGTGATAAGAGGCGCTCATTTATCATTGAATTGGCACGGCAGCTAGTTATCCCACATATGACGAAACGGGCGACTAACCCATTAGTATGGAGGTTTTCTCATATAAGACAAGCAATGAATCTTTTCAATATCAAGGTGAGTATGAATTATATACACACCTACATATATCTCCACGTATAAAGATATGTGTATGCATGTATTCATATTTACTAATTTAAAATAAATTATTTCGCTACTTTTAGGTACCGGAATCTTGTCCATCGATATCAGATGCAGCACAGCAACAATCATATGCTCAAGTTGCTTCAACACGGTCATCGTGCTACCTTTGTGCTGCTTCTTCTTCGAAAAGCCGACGTAAAACTCGTTATAACTGCAGCAAATGTAATCGTCCCATATGTCTTAATGAACATTCCATGCAACTATATAGTTGTAAACCCAATTGCTCTTCGTAATTAATACTAATCCGTTCAAATAAATAAATAAAATTATTTTTGAAACCGTATTTCTTACATTATTTGTATGGGTCTGTGCAGACCCTTATGATGCACTTACCGCATCATAAGGCACCGAACATCGGAGGGTTAAAGATCTCAAATTTATGCGACATAATGTTTTGAGAAGGTTAAGTTATATTCTTCTACGACAGTCGACTGGCTGATTTAGCATCAGTTAATAATCGAAATCGGTAAAGATTACCGGGGGTCTGTGCTCACGTAAAAGGTTTTTAATCATTATATGAGAAATCAGCCGCCGTAGCCGATTGGGTTGGTGCGTGACTACCATTCGATAGTGGCTAATTCAAATCCTCGGGCATGAAAGACTCAATGATAGAAAAGGCTTCTTCTCGGTCGAGGTGTACCTGCCAATTATATTTATACGAGTATATAGAGGAGAAAATGCACTCTTCTCTGTAAGACATTTGGGGCAAAATTACAAAGAAGAGCGTGATTAAAGTTGGAAAATGAATGAACTCTCTTCATCTAGGAAAATGTAAAAGGTACCATTTCTGCGAAGCAAAGCGCAGTCCCATAGCGCACAGCGCACGATGAGATAACTGCAAAAACAAAAAATCCCAAGATAGTTAAAGTTCCCATGCATGTATGGGGACTGTTTATGCTTCTACAACAACAACAATAACTAGTATAGTGAACTTAACATCTTCACAAGTTTTGTGATGCATGCATATAATTAATTAAGTAAATATTTTCTTTTGTTAATTATTTTTCTATTCTTTCTCTATTTTCTCTATTTTTATTCATAAGTAAATCAAAGAAATTAATATGCGTTTCTCATAGGAGCGAATCACTTTTCAATTGAAAGCTGGATTAACTCCAATAAACAAGAGTTGGGTCATGGTTAAAATAAAATTAGAGTTCAACTTAGTGATACTCGTATGAAGAGTTTGAGCTGAGAATTTTGTGTGGGCAGAACGGGTTGATTAAAAAAAATATTAAGTT
>JAYXIM010016565.1:0-19458 GCA_037575425.1 Anastrepha fraterculus
TGCCTCTAAGCAATCCAACAAGTTAGCAAGAAATTGGTTCATTTCAAACGAGGGTGAGACCATGAGCTGGTTGACTCAGTCACCTGACCTCAATCCCATTAAAACTCTTTCGGCAAATCTCAAAGAAGCTGTGGACAAAGACAGTCACATAAATATCAGAGCTCTGAAACACTGTAAGCGAAACGTGGAAGGTCATTCTTATAGACGTTGAGTGGACTCTGACGCCAACGAGAACCATTCGAAGAAATGTTAATAATTTACGCTTTATTTTATGTTACATAATGAATTAGTTGCTCCATATTTTTGTTTTTGTTTTTGTTTATGGATACCATGCGCCGATTGCTGCTATTTTTAATCACAGTAAAAATGTCTCGTTTTTCACCTCATCATTTTTATAAAAAATGGAGTACTGTATTTTACGTTGACAAATACTTTTCTTATCAATTGGGCATAGCTTCTTAAGTAGTGGATCAGTTGTACCCCCAAATTATCAAACTTAAATAAATATATATTATTATATTTTTAAAGCCTCGTCACACTAACTAGAAGTAAACTGCTCTACTACTTTCTCAGAACCTAACGCCATATGCATGCATTAGTAAGTGCAGCTACGAAAATGTGGGATTGTCACAGGTGGAACCTCACATTATGACAATTAAAGGGGGAAGTCATGTTTCGGTTTATTCAGTATTCTTTGAAATTTTTCTCAAGATTACTTTATATCAAGGAGCCAGGTAGTAGCCTGACAAGCTTTGTGCCGTACATAGTTCATAGAAACTACATACATAGTCATATGTAACGCATCTTGAGCCAATAAAACGGTCATATGGCCATACTGAACTTTGTATAAAGTTTAGAGACAAAGAGAGTATGATAATTATTTAGCCAGATGTATTAGTTATGTAGAAACATCATGGTATGGAATACTTCTGTAGACTTACCAAGATATATAGCTTAATCGCCACTGATTAAATTACCGTGGAAAGGACAGGCCCAAAGATGTGTCCTCTGAAAAGTGCTATCGAAGATACTTACTATATTATGCAGAGAAGACCTATGAACTCTCACTCCAATGAAGACACAGTATACTAGCCTTTGGTTTGTCGGGAAACAAGCAACCAAATTGGATATCTCTCACAACACATAGTGTCAGATTTTTAAGCAAAGCAGCGAACAACTGTCTGGCTTAGACGTCAACAATCTAATAAGGTTCTTAAACTGCACAGACTGGAAATGGAGCGGAAGCTTTAGTTGGATTCTGGATGAATCACCACTTTAACCAACCAACCAATACTACGATATCACCTCAGTAAACTGGGCGCAAGGGTTTGGAGAATGGTTTATCTGTGTATGTGTACGTTATCCATGGAGAAAGACCTACTCACCTAGCTAGTTGGGTAGTTAGAAGTGGCAGTAGGTCTCTAGACCAACTCACTTAAACCGTTTCGAATCGATTCTGATACCACAGTAGCAGTTTGTCTGCTACTCCTCGCTAAATCATTTTGTTTTAAATGCAAACTCATTGATATGGCCGACTCTTATATCCCTAAGGTCATCAGTATCATTTAGAAACGATGAGTATAAGTATTTAAAACTAGGGACAGACAGTCACAGAGAAGGGGTCTAACGAACTCTTCCTCCTCATCCTGAAATGAGCTACGTTCAATCTTTGAGCATGTCAACCTATGAGACAGTGGACTGTGATTAGTACAACTTTAGAAATAGAAATGTTTTTCCTTGACTGATTAAGTAGCGCTCTTGAGCGACTGGCGCCCTATTTTGGCCAAATTCTTTTTGTAGCACTACATCTCAGACTATCAATCTATCTCGTGTTGGCTGAGGTGACAATGCTATGTTACTTGCACTACACAGTTTACAGGTTGAGAGTGGTATACCTACAATCTCCATATCAAGAGGGAGGAGAGTGGTAGTGCCCTCTCTCGCTAATTTGTCTGCCTTACAATTCCCAGCCATAGAGAGATTAGCCGCAGACAGACGGTTGCATATCTATTGGGTACCCGGACATAAGGGCATTGCAGGAAACGAAATTGTAGATGAGATTGCCAAAAGCGCTGTTTACAGAAAATTCGAACAAGAAAACGACATACTGAAACCTTTAAATACGCTATACAAAGGCATCGCTGTGGACATGAAAATACGGATAGACAGGAGGTGGAATAATCTAGCCACTTGCAGAACCGCGAAAATCATGTGTATACAGAGTGCAGATAAATACGTCCGATTCGTATGCTGACAGGCCACAATTTGCTAGCGGCGCACGCATACAAGATAAGAATCACAAACAACGATAGCTGCAGATTTTGCAATGAACTGGAAGAGAGGGAAACGCTAGAACAGCTTCAATGTTCCTGTCCTGCATTAGTTAGAACCAGATTAAAATGCTTAGGAGCTTTACAATATGAGAAGTTAGAAAACCTCTCGGGGATAGAGCTCCAAAGTTTACTTAGATTCGCAAAACACGCAGACAAGATGTCTACTACAAAGAAACGTGAGGGTCTAGCTCCAACTGGTAACACTAATGATCAATAGGTCTATGTAATGGCTTTCAACAAGCCAGGTCAACCTAACCTAAACTACAATTCCCTGCTATGCCACTCTGCCTTGGCACCCATATCTCGTTAAGAGACGCCCGGCATTTGCGAGCAATGATGGAATTAGTGACAACCCCCTTACTCACCTAAGTTCATGGCTCTTAATTTTTTCAAAATATGAGATAAACGCCCTAAGAGTACTTCCATTCATTAATACCTGCACTAACACGATAAATAGCTATACACAGAGGACACATGAAAAGTCGAAATATAATATACTTATATAATATTAATAATAATTCACATATATATATTTAATTTATTTAACATGTAACACTAATTTTTATAACAATCTGCTCCTTTTTTCAAAGATTCGAAAAGATTTGCTCGAAAACCATCCCTTAAATAATTTTCTAATGTTTTTATCACAAGAGTTTAAGCCTTTGAAGGCCACGCTAAAATAAAAATTTACAACAAGACTTTTCTTTTTATTGCACTGTACATGAATTGTGTTGATGTTTTGGCACAAAAAGTAAAGCATATAAAAGATAAATGGGAAATTTGAGTTTTACTACTACTCATGTATGTTTACTTATTTTTACAGCTGCTGTTAGCCTAATTACCTCATTAAAAATGTCGCAATGGGTTTTATTACTTAACTTAATTAGTGTATCTCCCGGCTGGTCACACCTTTGCGATGTAATGACGAAAGAAATCTGAGTTGAAAGTTTTGCTTCGTTTTCTATACCCCTGCGGCTTTTTCGGCAGTGTAGACTTTTAATAGATTTTTTGCTTTATTATATTTGCAACACTGATCCAACGTCAAATATCCTCCTTGCAGGCCTACCGGTACATTGGATTGAAATAAGTAATTAAGCAGTAAGTAAATTCCCCTAAAATCTATCAAACGGCTTTGTTGCGATAATAATTCGATGCCGATGCTTAGACACATTTTCGTAAAAATGGAAAAAAGTTAATTAAATATTTTTTATGGGAAGATATCCACCCATTGGACTATACAATTTTGGAGCCGTTGTAATTGCCAGTACAAGTGATGTCACACGAGAAGTGATCGAATGCATTTCCGTTTTGCAGAAATAGTTATATGGTATAAGGAAAAGCTGCTCAAAATATAAGAGCCATGTTTGCTCGTAACCACGTCGCTCACAATGGCAACAAGCGCAGTCGCTTGACAACTTCAAAGTGTGGCTGGGGATGTTTGATTCCCAATTCGAATAAGTTTTTTCACCACTCCACCAATCGAGGTCTTGCATTGTATCTTTACAGATTTCAAGCTAAAACGAACTCGTTCCACATGGTAATGAATTATTATCCGTTTTCTGATTCAACATATGAAACTTAAGTCGATTAAAAAAACGTCTATTTCGCGAAATTGTATTAATTGGAGGGGGTATTGAAAAATAAAATAAACGCTAGAAATGTGAGGAGGTAAGAGAATATTGAAAAATAAAATATTTCTTGTTGAATAGGGCCTTTCTTATTATTAAATAATTTTTTTAAATATCTAGCTTATATCAAAGCCCTGACGAACTTTAATAGACGGGTGCAAATTTTCTTGTATACGTAGGCACACACCCATCTCTAGCGAGTATCTGAAAATGTCGGCATGTGGAATGTTTCGCCGGTACTCTACTCATATCCATGAAATAAAGTTTGATTTTTTCGTTCTGTTTTCACAAGTTTGGCATTTCTTATTGTACGAACGATAGGTTTTTAGAGTCAAATTTTAAGTGAATATTTTAGCGCATCTATAAAAAAAATGTTCGTACATATTTCTTGTTGCATTTAAAAAAAAACGAGAACTTAAAAAGTTTACTTATATTGTTAATTGCGCACGATGATAAAATACCAAATTTTAAAAGTCAAATAAAATCTATTTCAATATTAAAGGCCTTCTAAAATTAAATTGCACTCCCTTTTTGGTGATTAATAGTGGAAAGATGGACCTCGAGTCAGAAACTGTATAGTAGGACAACACTTTTTAAGTAAGATTTTATTTTTGGGCAGGAGGCAAGAAAATTATGAGAAATGTAAAGAAAGGCATCTTATTGTGGAAAAAATCGCACAAAATAGGATCAAGACCCACACCAGAGAGATTGAAGGAGGCATATATAATATGTATAAAAGAAGTATTTATAGGTATTTTATAGGTGTATTCATATCGAAGTTTCATACCTTACCACATACCATTATTGGGATGTTCGACCCGACGTGGGTGTCTCAGTAGTAAAACAAATGATGAGTTGTAATCGGTTCAAAACAATTATTGGTTTTTACAACTCTTTGATGATGCGAATTTATATAAATACAGCAGATATATTTGTTCAAGCTCGAACGGTTCTTATGATTTCAATAAAAAAATATATGCATTTGAAAGTTTTCAGGCATATTTTTCCTGTAGATGAATAGATGAACCCATACATTAGCCGGCATTCTTGGAAGTAATGCTTACGCTCATAAAGTGGAAATATTTTTTTCTTTTTTGGATTTCCATATATGGCTGCTCAGAAGCCGTTCGCGGGTTGCATATTACTATAACTATTTTTTTCTTCCCTTCTTCTTATGTATTGCACTTACTGAACGAGCATCAATCTTTTACGAAATTTCAAAAGAGAAAATTACTTGTTGATAAGCAAGAAAAATTGATAGTGCAATAGAATGGTAATGCTGTTGTTAAGAATAAAAACTCCATAAACGTTAATAACTCCACAACGGGAGATCTTCTCGCATTCCAGAAGCAGGCCGTTGACAGACGAACTAATAAAGATACTTACAAAATAATTAAACAAACGTGATCCAATCTCAACATATCCAAAACTGACGAGTTGTTAAGAAATCCACGAGCAGGCATTTTCAGAATTACCTGAACAATAACCGTCCACTGGCTTTTGCGGGACCATAGCAGGAGGATGGAGTACAATGATAGTTGAAGAACCTGCAACCAAGAATAATCTAAAGAACCCGTCTTTCACTATCTGTGAGTGGCAAAGTCTGGGTGCTCTACGGCATGGAATGCTGGAGAAATTCTGGATGGTTAACTTGAAAAAAATTTCAGGAAAGAAAATAATCAAAATCAAAACGGTCCGACTAATAAAAAAACATTGGCTAAAAAAATGGCGTATCCAAAAAGCATCTTTTGTGCTAATTGGGTCTGGGCTGTGTCAGTCAGACAACACCTCCACCTCCCCCACCACTCCACAGTCGAACCAATGGTCCCAGCAAAAACATAGTGGCCAGAGTAAAGGGACCATCTTCAAGGATCTCGATATGGGCGCTGTGGGTCTGTATGATAGTGCGGTGGCCAACTATCGAATATGTACAGCGGGAAAGATAATGGTGGCCAATATGGATAAATTCGTTTGGTAAAGCCTTGGATAATGGTGAATGGAAGATCCAAAAGACAAAACCGCTCTCAAAAATTCTGAAGTTCTAAAGTCCAGTTGTGGACTTACGAAAATGAGGGTAGAGAATAGAATACGTATGAAAATGAAGATGGAGGCTCATAACTTCCACCGAACCTCCATCGGATTAAAGAAAGGCAACACCCCGTGAAAATAAAAATCGACGCAGTACTTTATGCAAGAAAGATACTATTTTCACTTGGAAAATGTGTAACATTTATTTACTTACTAAATTTATTGATGAATGTCAAGAAAATTTCTAAACTGGCATTGTATCAATATATTAGTTCATAATCATCAAATTACATCAATAAATGCACTTCTTTTAAGTAAACGTGCATAATTAGAGCTCTGAAATTTAAATTAAAAAGATAGTTTATGAGTTTGACGATATTCAGTTGTTGGCCGATTTTTCGACCAGTTTATAGTCAAGAAAATGACTAGACGAATTAATTTTTTTTTACATGATCAAGGTTTTTAAAACATCCTCTAAAGGGAAATGAAGAAAATTAGTTTATTTCTGGTAACGGCCGAATATGGATTAAGGTCAAAAAACCAAGTGAGTAATAAGACATTTATTAATTCTTTAATATTTTCATAAAATGTTCACCTCTGACAGAAACCACGTTGTGGTTATTTATCTTCAAAAATGGGTAAACTCAGAGCGAATTCAATACTGATGTTCGGTGACCGCAATAAAGAGCAAACAACTTAGATTAGAATTGAAATATATGTATACTAGACAAGGCAAAAAATGCTTAAGGTTTAGATTGCATTTGCATCTTTAAGCGCAGGTCATACGATAACAATTTTTATTTAATAATTTTACACACCTGTTTGAAGAGTTTATCTAGTAAACAAAACGTTGTGTATTACATACCTGGAAAGAAAAAAAATATAAAAATATAATTTATATAATATTCACACGCATCTCTTATAAATACTTATATAAAATATCTGACAGTATGTACGTACATATATTATCTAACTATTAGTAGTTAAAAGACACTTTTATCGCAGAATTATGCCAGGCACAAGTAAAAAATGCACTTCATAAATCTCCAATACCAATCAACCACATTGAAAGAAATAACGAAGCCGCAAAAAGAATATTTCACCTGTGTGATCAATCTGCAGATGGCCTTCAAGGCCTCTCCTTGGATGGAAGCATCAAGTGGTGGTAAACTAATCACAGCATCTAATGCCGGGCCTGAAGTAATCGGAAAAGCTCCAGTGCAACAGATGGCCACAGTGCGTTGTAGTCTCGATAAGGTCCTCCTGACTCCCACGAGAGAGAGTCTACCTACTCATCCAGACCACTGATGCATAGGTGGTGATAGGTCTTATCATAGCCGTGTAGATCCATAGGACCTTGCTAGGAGAAAGACCCCACGTTTTCCCAAAGACACCTTTCAACTGCCAGAAAGCTGTCAGTGCTTTAGATGTCTTTGTTTAACGGGTGATTTCCATAGGAGCTTACTATCGAGGATTACACCAAGATATTTAATTTTCTTGGATAGCTGGATTGTGACTCCTTTTAGCTTAGGCAGAACGAGTCCATCAAACTTCCTCGTTCTGGTGAAGAGGGGATCAACCAAGCATGTTTTCATTTGCTTCTAAATAAAATAAAACACATCCATGTTATAAGTACTGTTTTTTTAGCAGTATGAAAACTGTCGATATCGATAACTATGATTATCAGCTGAGAATGCCAAGTTGTGTTGACATTGCTGTTCAGTAAAATTTGCTATGCCATCAAGAATTGTTTAAAGATTTCCGTCTTCCAAAATGTGAAAATATGCTTTGGAAAAAAAAATAAAATCTTCCTGAAGTTGTCATCGGTTGTTATTTCTTTCGAAATGAGGAAGCAGCAGCCGTTACGGTGTATGGCGAGCGCTATCGAGCCATACCTACTGAATTTTTGTTTCCAAAAATGAATCAGC
The DNA here is from genome assembly GCA_037575425.1 of Anastrepha fraterculus. Lineage (NCBI taxonomy): Eukaryota > Metazoa > Arthropoda > Insecta > Diptera > Tephritidae > Anastrepha > Anastrepha fraterculus. The sequence goes on from JAYXIM010016565.1 coordinate 7,918, forward strand.
TAAACATCGACGACATTTTGTTCCATCAAAACAATGCTGTATGGCAAGTTGCGAGCTTAGCAATGAATATTTTGCAATATTCAAGCCAACATTGGACTGGTCGAATGGACCTTGTACGCGTAAAATGTAATATAAAATTTCCCATGCCTTTGACTAGAAACAGCATTTTGAGGGCTGCTACTTAAGTTTTAAGACATATGAGTAAAATTAAATATTTGTAATCGAAATTCTCTATTGTTTCTCAAAATTTTGTGCATGACATTCTTTACACTTTGCATGCGTTTGAACCGGTATGCGACACACTTTGTCCAGTAAGAAAAAATGTTATTTCTATACACAAAAACCGCTTCTTAATGCGTCGTAAAACGTTGAATTCTCGATTTACTGTGGGTTCGGGGGAACAAGAATAAACTATAGGCTGCCGAAACAGGACAGCACGTCAGATAGTCCATCAGCTCGATCAGAGGCTACAACTCTCATAATTCGCAAACTCAGTACCAGCAGTAACCTCGTATACGTCCCCACGACTAAATTTATAACTTCAGAAGAGAATTCGTAGAAGGCGCTGAAGGCGATTTTAAAATTAGCCATTAAAAAGTGTTCTGATGAATTAAAGAAATGCTGAAATGTGTATGTGTATTGCTTTGTATAGAGATTATTAGTACGAAGGGAATAAAATAAATATTACTGAATAATTGAATTATGTACGCATTATTTAAAAACTTCGGGTGCTTTTCGTACAGAATTTGTTCTGCGTTTTTTTTGAACATTTTATTACGCACGAAGAAATGTCTTTCTACATATAAATATGAAGACCAAATATTGTTTGTGACACGCACACATATTCTAGAAAATAGGCAGGAACTAAATATAAGTTACCTGCAAATTATCACAATTATCTAGAACGAAGAGATGCTGTAGGTTTTTAATTTTTTTTATGTATTTATGAAATGTTTATATTTATTTGGTTTTTATTTTATTTGAAATCGAGTGCATTCCATGTATTTCACTCACTTGTGCTAACACCAACTCAATTACAAATATAAAAATATACTCATTCGTTTTGATGTGTATCAGCTGCATACAAGTACTATACATGCGCTCATATTGCCCGTGCCGCCGTTTCTGTTCTCACACTTTTTCACGCCCTTTACTAATTTGCATAGTCAAGTGGCATGCAACTTAATTATAATTTAACCTTTCAATTAATGCAACTTTAGAAATGATTTTGCTCTTTTCGTCACTCATTAAGGCATTTGAAGTGTTGTTGTCGGCTCTCATTCAATGCGATTATTATTTATTTAACTCTCTGTGTGAATTTGCAAATATGCAAAACATTGTCAATTCTTGTCTTCAGATAAGCAATTACGAGATTAGAGTTTATGTATTGCACTAGCCATTCATTTACTTATAAAAATCGGTCGAGGTAAATTCGTCATAAATTTTATTACAATATACTTCAATTTCACTTTCACACTTTTGCTTTAAATTTATTTTTTTGGTTTTACTCATAATTCTTTTAGCAAGAACGCGTTGCGCCTCTCTAATTACTGCAATTGGCAAATACGGTAGTTGGTTTTTATTTACATTTAATCTGATGTAAAAGAGTGTTTGTCATATTTGTTAAAGTTATTTAATTTTTTTCACTGCTTAATAGAAATTATATTTTATTAATATTGATAACCCTCTTTTATTGTTTTATAAGCGATCTGCTATAGCAGTAAGTAGTCGACGTCAAACTATCTGTCACTGAAAGCAGAATCACTAGGCATAGACACCAAGCCACTAAAATACTTGTTATTACTATTTTATATTTATGTGTCCTTGAGCTCACATATTTCATAAGAATCATCAAGTACTTTGATGATATCTGCATGAAGAGGCAATAAATAAGGCTAAGTGGTTATGTATCGTATATACCCGCAGACATATGCATAATTATGTGGGTGGCACGCGAGACGCTTAGAGTCAAGGTTAGGCATGCAATTGCACTGAAATGTCTGCTTGAATGTAGTTTATTTAGTTTTAATTTTGTTAGTATTAAAAAATGTTGCTGCCAAAAATGAGAACTGTCTCCTAAAGAGCTACTTCCGCTCTGTACATTTCGTGACCGCGCGCCTAAGGAAATTATGTCAACCAAATGTTTGGTACATTGGTTGTAAAAAGAATGTAAAAAAAGTAATTATCTGCACATACAGCGTACGCTCGATAACGTGAACGCTCTAAAGCGTGAACACCCCAAAACGTGAACATTTTTTGTGACATTTTTGTGCATTGACTACTCTAAAACAGAACGAACCCAAAAAGCTATATAACATGAACAATAAACGTTACAATTATTTGAATGTAGTTTATCAATGTAATGTAGTTTTATCAAGTAATTCTGAAATTGGGGAATCCCTTAACTATAAAATAGGCATTTTATTCGTAATTGCATGTAAGGAGTAAAATATTTCAGTGCGGTTTTGGTTTTGCAAAGAGTGTTTCGTTATGTTTTCTGGTGAAAATGAGTTCTAATAAACCCGCGAGCTTGACATTAAAACAAAAGGCCAAAATTCTCGGCTTTTAAAAAAAACGGCTCATCTGTGACGATTTTAGCAAACAAATATAGTTTTGCTAAATCAAAAATTTGAAACATTAAAGCGAAAAAGCAAGTGATTTTAAAATGCGTAAACAACACGTATTGCGGACCTGGAAATAGAAAAGCACTGCGTTCTTCAGAGTTGCTCAAAATGGAGAGAACTCTTTATAGTTGGTTTATCCGAATGCGAGATAAAAACTGGCCAGTAAGTGGTCTAATGTTGAAAGAAAAGGCAAAAACATCGCATGCAAAATTTAAAGAAAATGAAGCAAACTTCTTCGCTAGTGATGGATGGCTCCAAGAATTCAAGAAGAGGTACGGTATTCGTCTTCTTAAAATATCAGGCGAAAAACTGTCTTCGCAACCTCAGCCAGTGGATCCGTTTAAAGAAAAACTTAAAGCTAAAATGGCCTAATTAAAGTTGTGCAACGATCAGCTATATAATTCTGATGAGTCGGGGTTATTCTGGAGACTTTTGCCAGAGAAAAACGTACACGTCAAGTTTGGAGAGGAGAGCCCCAGGGGTAAAGTTCGAGAAGCAGCGATTCATATTCAAACGCCACTGAATCCCACAAGCTTAAGCTTTTGGTAATTGGAAAGGCGAAGAATCGACGCTGCTTTAAAAACTTTCAGTGTACCACCGACTATAAGAACTCAAAATCCGCCTGGATGACGTTGGATATTTTCAAGCAATGGTTTCATGAGTCATTTGTTCCACAGGCGAATATTCCTTTTAAGTTATGCCCGATTTTTAAGGTTAACTGGTTGTTTTTTAAGGTTACATCGTTTTTAAAGAAGAAAGCCTTACCCGTTAAAGCTCTCCTCCTAATCGACAACGCTCCTCCTCACCCAAATGAAGCTGAACTGACAACGGAGAATGGGCAAATTTCGGCAATGTTTAAGCCACCAAACGTTACTCCCCTTATTCAACCGATGAATCAGAATGCAATAAAAATCACTAAGTTGCATTACAGAAATAGCCTTCTAGCTTCAATAGCAGCAACAAAGTCTGATTTGCTTAAGTCGTTGAAAAAAATTAACTTAAAAACAGCTATAAATCTTTTGGATGCGGCTTGGTTTCGTGTTGGTGAAGCAACATTAGCTAAGTGCTGGAACAGTATTTTAAATTTTGCGGTAAACAATGGAACAATTTCCGAAGATAATGTTCCGTTGGCGGTTTTAAAAGAAACATGGGAAGCTGAACTTCGCACCTTGATGAGCAGCACCGTCGATCTCCTTAGTAGTTTACATCCTGAGGTTCGTGCGTGTTTGCTGATATGCTCAAAGATATGTATGTGGGTTATTGAAAAACTTTTTTTTATTCAAATTTTCAGATTGAGTTCACGTTACCAGCCATTCATGAATGGAACGAAGATATCGAGGAGAGCAATGCAGATGACGATCATCCACCAGAGGACGAATCCGATGGTGACAGCGTATCAGAGTAACTGGAGAAAATTAAGCCGACTGAAGCAGTTGAAATTTTCAACAAGGCGTTAATATGGGCTGGTCATGAAGACGTCGATCAAAATGATATTGGTTGTGCTAAGACGGTTAAGGGAAAAAGCTGTGCTTCAGGTTTAGAAAAACAGAATATACAAAAAAAGATGTCTGATTTTTTAAAATAAAACCATCGTATGACTTAATTTTCAATTAATATGTAACGAAAACAAGTATAAAATATGAATTTAAATATAAAAAAATATATTTAGTTAGTCTTTTTGGGCATTCCAAAATGTGGACGCTTTTGTTAGCGTGAAATACCTTGGTTTGAATTAGTTCACGTTATCGAGCGTGCGCTGTATTAAGCTTCAGTTCTTTCTTCGTTCGTTTCACTACTTGTATATTGAACTGCTTCGCAGCAAATATTTTATCAGAATTATGATACTGTGACACTGAACAAGTTACCTGGTTGGAGAGAAACTTTAAATGATAGTGTCTACTTAAATATATGTATATCTGATCATGATATAATACATACATAGGCAAAAAGAAAAAAAAAATAATGAGAACAAGTCTGCTTAATAGATCTTAAAACCTAGGAACACTTTCGGATTCTAAAACTTCGACAACTATAGAATCTGTTGAGTGATCAGACTGAGCTTTGAACCTGGTATTTCCCCTTTTATTGTTTTATGCTAAAACTATTGCTGATGAGTGTCGATACCTCAGGTAATTCGCAGTTCACTTCAGTGATAGTCGTACAATAAAAAGAAAGCACTTCCATGTTGACTAGTGAAATTGCGCTGAGTTTCCTTTGACTTTTAAATAATATAAAGCCCCGTTTTAGTCCATGACGTTAACAATCATACTATTTATATTATAATAAATACCGGTAGCGGAACGAAATATACTATCGATTAAATGAAAATGAAAAGTAAATTCGAAAATACAGACTTGCCTAACCAAATTCGCATTTTCAAAGAGCCCGACAAGTATATGGTATATGTATGTAAGTGCATACCATATATTTTATAAAGGGCAGGGCATTGTGATTACATTTGAGTAGCAAGTGGAAAACTAAATGAGACAATAGGTAAGGTTCCTGTTATATAGTAGTTAGTAGGGGGTGATTCACATGTCGCTCGCTGAGCTAGTGGGAGAGAGTCTTATTCAAGAGCGGACCACGGACGAAGTAGTCAAAAACGTCGAGATAACGATGCTAAAATGGGTTTTCAGCAAATTTTTCGCTACAGCAGCCATATTCTCAATAGAACGTCCCGTTTTGGGTTTTTCCATCCTCCATGGAACCTTTTTTTTTTGAAATATTTTCACCAATTTTTGAATTGTCGACTCATTCGGACAACTATTTCTAACAAACAAATCACGAATTTTGCGATATGTTCTTTTAAAGATCGACCATTTTCAATAATTTTAACGCGTCGTTCTACCATACAAAATTGTATATCTGTCCGCTTTACACGTGTCAAAGATTACATTAGAAGAAGTTACGGCCTAGGAATTATTCACTATGCTTGCAATACCCTTTATAAATTCTTTCACATTATTTCAGTTAATAAAAACTATTGAATTCCTTGTAAGCCCAGTGTGAAATATTTGTAACCATACATATCAAAAAAATTAAATTAAGCTGCAATTTAAGTTCTACTATCGGCAAATGAGTTAAATGGCTTTATTAATTAGAGGTGCAACACTTAAGTTCAATGAAAAGCTCGATTGGTTGCTCAATTCCTAATTTAGGTCGTATCAATTTGAAATTGAGCACTTACATGTACATACATATATAATATTGAATATTTTTCAAACTGTTTTGCGAGCAATGCAAAAAAAAATTAAATTTTAGTTTTACCCATGTATTCCCAAGCAACATTTTTACCAACCAGCTATTTATACACGCAGATGATTTTCAATTAAACCTACGAATGTATGTATAGAAATATATATGGATGTGTTTGTATGTATATGTACATATATACCATCACTGTGGGCTGCTTGCAACGTTCGTTATTATGTCGCTTTCCCATCATTGTTGGCAAATGCTGATTCTCGCATAAGTTATGATCTCAACAAATGAGCGCTCACGCATACCAACATACACTACGAATAAAAAACAAAACAAAAAACAACAGCTAACAGATAACAACTAAAAGACCACCGAGAGAGACAACAGACAGATGTACAGACATGAATGTATGTATGTAAACTCATATACATAATATAGAAAGCCTCTAGCTTGCATAGCTTTTTTCAGGTGTAGTTGTAGTTATGTGGGCAGGCAACAAAACCGCAACAAGGCGCCAGAGCATCCTACAAAACAGAACAACGTCAACATTGTTACTTGTGTACGAATGGTTTGTTCCTGTGCAGTGAGCAGGTATTGTAGTGCAAGGCGCCAGGCAAAAATTATCTGCGAGTCGGCGTGGCGAAAACTAAAATTGCAGGCTACGCTGCTAATGCAGGTTCGTGTTTATTTATTATTTTTGTATATTAGTATTTTCGATATATACCCACATGCACAACTGTATAGCAGAAACAGACAGTGGTAGATAGGTAGGTGTGCATGTACCTGTATAAGCCGGAATATATAATATATACATACACATACATATGTGTTGAAAGCAGGCGGGTTTCCATTTATTTGGAATGAAATCTCCGGTATTTTCTGCTGTTTACTAGTTAATTATGTTGGCATATGCAGACGAGGGACGACTGTAAATGCTAACAACGACCGACGATACCCAGCGATGGCCCACCATCGCGTTACTGATAAGACTAATTGCGTGACTTATTGTTAATATAAATAATATCCCCTTTTTTATATGATTCATTTACAGTTCTCTGGAACAAGCTATAATACCGAGTGAAGGAAAACTGTAGATTTTCGCAATTTCGCTGTGAATAAATTCTTCGTTAAAAATGCGTCACTACAAATTTTTGAAAAAATGTCTTGTTTCTTCTGCTGCTTCATGTGTGAGCAAACGTTTCAAAAGTCGAATATCTAGTGCCGGCTTATCGAAGAATTAAGTTGTGACAGATAGCAGTAGTTAAGTCTGTCTGACCATAAAATAGAAGAAGCGCGCGATAAACTTTCTTAACAGAACACGCACTTTTATAATAAAATTAAATGATTTGCAAACGTTGTTCGTTTGTAAGACGATTCATGGTTAAATTATGGACCAAACTGAAGATGTTTGACAGTGAAACAAAACACGAAACGTGCCCAGCTGTTTAAACCAACTGTTTAAAAAGATAAAAGCTAAAAAATCACCCTTTATAAAGAATATTTTTTTGCAGTAGTATCCGAAAACTAAAGAAATGAAAATAGCGATTGTTATTGACTAAGTAACTTAGACTACCAAAATTTTTAGCCACCTCTAATACATACTTACTTACTGCATACATACGTACTATAGTATATGTAGCAAGTAAAACTGCACAGAAAAACGTATGACTTTCTTCAATTTCCAAATATCTTTGATGCTTTGATTTCATTAGTTTATAGGATCCTTAAACTCTAACCTGAGATTAGAATTGGAAAATTCAAAATGGCGGATTGAAATTGAGTCAAAATAAACGAATACTGATCTGAAAGGCTTAAAGGTGTCGCTAATATAAAATTGAAATTACTAAATTCAATAAAACAAATCGTCATGGGCATATAACCGATAAGGAGAGAAAATGCTACTTACAAGATATTTGGTTTGAAGATTATAAATCTATTTAATAATAGTCGCATTCTTTGTATGTGTAGACTTATATATGTATTAAGGGGAAAAGATAAATTACCTGGGAAACAAAAAGTTGATAACAATCACATTTTCAATTTTCTATATTTGTTATAGTTATTTAAATTTAATTCCAATATCAGATTTCATTCTAGCGATTCTGTAAGCTTTTGGAACTCAGAAATCCAGTCAAATCTGGCTGGAAGCAAGTAGCTAAATTAAGTGAAATCTGGTATACAAGGCCATCATAGATCTATTCACATGGATGTGTCCGACATATCCCACATCAAATATATATCTCGATTTGATATTAATGTAAATCGATTGAAACCATAGAATGCAAATCAGCCATATGATGAGGTCACATGTGAAATCTTTACTGTACTCCGAATGCAGCATTTTTGCACTAGTAAAGTAAAAAAAAAATTGTTATCAACAGTAGAGTGCTGACAATTATCAAATGTGATACTGACGATACAATATCGATAGTTCCAGTTTTAGTTAGGTTGTGACGCAGTGGTGTTTAAATCTGTTAGTGTTGACGCAACTAAGCTTCTCTTTTTCCATTTAAAATCTCAATTATATATAGTATAAGGTGACAAGTAAATGTTTGGATAAAGTACCGCCAATGAAATCACACTCTCCTTCACGTTTCTTCACTGAAAATGTGTACAGTACAAGCGAGTAGCACAAAGAGCAACCAGAGTATTTACAAGTAAGTAAGAAAAATGTAATAGACTTTTGGGCTAAGGTATGCCAATCTGATGGCTCCCAAACTAACTTTTCATTCATTATAAATACCAAAGTTATCTTAAGACAATTTAAAGGCATCTGCCCATCACTTGTAAACTGGAGAGCCCTATATACAGACGGATCCAAAAACAGTAATATCATTGGGTGTAGCGTAGTGGACGATACCTCAACAATCCTATCTGCAGTACTATTAGCAACTAGCAACAGCAATCCTCTTTGCCTGCCGATATGCCGGAAAACATAATCATCGATACCTTATATGCAGCGATTCGCTAGGAGCAATCCAAGCAATCTTAAATGCTAACTTTGCCGGCCCAACAATATCACAGATAAGAGACATTCTTATTCAATACACCGAAAAAATCAAGCTATTATGGATACCAGGCCACATCGAAATACAAGGCAATACACTTGCCGACTTTGCTGCCAAATTATCCACTAAACTAACTTTGCTAAATAAAAAATGTTCAACTACTTTTTTGCAATTGTTTCTACATGAAGTCGCTCGTGTAAGTAATTACGATCATTTTGAACCCAGAATTATTAAAATCGGTTCACATTTGACTAAGTTATGGGCATTTAAAAAAAATTGTTTCTTATATAATTAAAAAAAATCGAGTTTGAGCCGAAAAACAAAATTGCCGATAACTCTTGAAAAATTTTTTTTTCGGGCGAACAAAAAAATACGTGTCTCATTATTTTGACCAGAGAGCAACATATTTAAGTTTCATCGAAATCGAAGAACATGACCCGAATAGCCCGGTTGAATTGAAATGGAAAGCATCACTCATTACTATAAAGAGATAAACCCAACTCGTCAGCCAACAACACTACCAACAAAAATAATAAGAAGGCAACAGATTATATACACCCGCTTCCGTCTAGGACACACCAGGCTAACTAACAATACCACATGGATGGTTTTCGAGAAAAGCGACACAACTCAAAATTAACTCAAAATTCGGAGTTTTGCCGTTAAAAGCAAAAATCAACTACAGAGTTTATATATTTTTATCTGGAAAAGCGTCATAAGCGAATCTTGAAGCAATTCTGAGAGATGGCGTTAGTGTCGTTTTGTTAGGTGATCGAATTGGCGTGTCACTTATCTAGAAAACTGACCCAACTCAGTATTTTGTATTTTTGAATTATGTCACTTTTCTCGAAAATCATTGACATATAATCGAAGGATGCTCAGCACTTGAAACAATACGTCAATCTATGGCCAGCCCCAACATAAGGAAATTGCTTCTAAATGTAACACAGACCAACATAAAATAATTTATAAGATTTACTCGTATAACCAAACTAAACATTTATTTTGAAGTGCGATACATAGGTATATACATAAGTCTTATTTGTACACAAAGTAGACCTAAATTAATTTTAAGAAGCTGATGGCCTTAGATGCTAATGCTTTTTCAAGATTGTTAAGGCATAATTATATTATCCTTTTTCAATTATAATAAAAAAGTAAATAGATAGTGGGTAGAAACGCAGATCGAGCAAATATGGAAATTAAAAAAAAAAAATTAAAACTAAAATCCCCCAAAAATATGTGCACGCACCGAAGAACTGACAACGTCTGAACATCACCGTGGAACGATTTAGAGACTGTTGTCGAGGGGCGCAGCAAAACCTATTCAAAGTGAAAAAATTTATATAATAAATTTTAATTTTAAAATTTAATCTAATTAAAGGCTTTTAAAAATTTTAAAAACTCGTTTAAGAAATAAATTTGCAGTTTCCACATAACGCTCTCGAATTTTTGGAATTCATATAAAAACAGTTAAAGCATGTGCACATATATATCTAATCTTAAAATCATTGCAGTTTTACTGTATGAGTGTCCGGTACTATATGCACATACACACATACATTAGTGTGACCCTTAGTTGCATGGAGAATAATAACTGTTTTGGGGTTTTCGGCCTTACCCTCCAGAAAAATGGGAACAGGCTGAAAACTAAAATATACATGGTGGCACAAAATTAATCGCCTTATCGGAAGATTTATAATGTTTCCAACTGGTATCGCACGTCAATTATAATTGACACTTGTGAACAAGACAACAGAAGACTAGGCTTGCAGTGTACAAATGGACAAGTAATAGCCTAGAAAGGCAGTGGCGTTAATCAGCATTAACAACTTGATACGGAATTATCTCAGGAAGTAAATGCGGACTGACAACTAGACTAAATTTTAATAATTTAAGCGGATTAGTGGAATTTTTGACTTTTCTTAGAAATGACAGTTAATATATATTATGAATGAAAAACAGTGAAAATTTTAAAATGAAGAACAAGAACTGAATGCGATGCTAGTTTGCACTAGCATGTTCAAAATTACATTAACGGTTTTTTAAATTGCAATTTCAATTTTTTTTAAATAAACAGTAACAGTAACGGGGCGGCTTGTACCCATGCACAAGATGCGACGCATCTTTAAATGACAAAGCTATTCAATAAACAAATCAGCTGCTCACTAGTCCTCGTAACAACCGTCTGTAACACCATAATTTTAATCAGAATAAACTGTGCCAGTAATCCCGATTAACGCCGTCATCTGTCTACATATGCATATATACCTATATATAATTGGCGCGCACACCCTTTTTGGGTGTTTGGCCGAGCTACTCCTCCTATTTGTGGTGTGGCCCTGAATAAATTTATAAACATAATTCTACTGCCAAAGATAATAATTCTACATTACCTGGTTTTCATAGCGCATTGAAAGTATAGAATTATGACTCAAGGGAAGGAAGACTGCCTAGAATTTGTTTCGTACTTTCATACTCTTAGAAAGTCAGGCAGGCTGTAAAGGAATTACATCGTTTAGTATAACGCCCAATATCGTTCTTCAGAAGAGGGAAGCAGTAGAAAGGTTGGTAGCGCATTGCAAACTGCATTTCTATTGTGTTCAAGGCCATAAGATGACGAAGAGATTGTAGAACTAGGATATGTAGTGCGCAGGGCTCAAGGGAAACTGTTGAGCATCTGCTTTGCACTGTGTTATTTAAAACTC
>JAYXIM010016566.1:0-13668 GCA_037575425.1 Anastrepha fraterculus
GTTTAAAATATGTGGGGCACCACAGTTTGATGGGTTGGAAGATATCTCAGCAGTGCGACTGGCAAGGCCTTCTTAAATTTGTTACAGAAACATAGTGCACCTGCATGGTGCGGATCACTAAAAACTCCACCGAGTATCGCTATGGACCGAACCGGTATATGCGTGACTCCGAGTCAATCAGTTCAACCTAACCTATCCTTGCCAGAACTTTTATACAAATATAATATAATATTGTAATGAAGAATTTAGAAGCTTGTCTATCTTCATATTCTATCAGCTTGAATTTCTCATGAAATATATAAATTTTCAAGTAATATAATGCCATAAGCATTCAACGTGCATGGAGAATAGGACGGGATGCCCAAAATTTTATATTCTCGGTTGTTTCTAAGCATACAGTAGTGAGTTCCAATAATTTTCTCTAGTCATCTCTAATTATTGCGTTTTTTAATTATTTTTCAGCAAAATCTTTGGCAAACTTTTTTGTAAAAGTTTAAGTACATACACACATTTAAAGGCTAGAAGATTAGCATAGTAATTTTCGTTCAATTTTTTTTTCTTCAATAACGTTACAGATGCTTTAGTTACGCCCATGTTCGTCGAGGTTGCATCAAAACAACAAACCAAATTCTTTTCTACCAAACTCCATCCATGTAAATGTTCGCAAAACCCGTCAGCAATTTTTGAGCCCATTGCAGCAGACAACTGCGAAACACCAATTAATTGTTCACTAGTAGCGATAACCAGAAGTCGTTCCACTTTTTCACTTCTTTTTGATGCATATTTTCGAATTTCGAAAAGCAATGACATTTTTATACCCGCGCGCACTTGTACACAAAGGTATTATAATTGTGTTCACATAACGGTTGTATGTAGTAGTATAAAGGAATCGACACCAAAATACTCATAATGAAGAAAGGTGTCGATTTAGCAATGTCTGTCCATCCGTGTGTTGGTTTGTCCGTGCATATGATAACTCGAAGAAAGTAGTTTGGTATTACAAGTGGCCGAAGTTGGCCAGTAAAAACGCAATTTTTTATATAATAATAATTTTAAAATAATAAAACAATATTGGATAACTCTGTTAAATTAAACAAAGTTAATAAAATGTTGTATAAGTGATGAGCTCAAGAAAATAAATACAACGCAAGGTAAAGTGGGGATACGCCCACTCTTAGGTAAATGCGTGTATCGCGATAACAACTTGAAAAAACTCACAAAAACTGAGCACATACTCCTACTTCATTCAGATCTGATATAGTTATTATAGAGATCGAAGGAAAACACGGCCATTTTTTGTGATGAGACTGAGAGTCCATCTGTCTATCTTCCTGATTATAACTGACTGACTATAACTCTAATTGTCTACGAGTTTGTTTGATTCCAAAAATTAATAGCTAGCCCATATTAAATTTTACTAAAATGTGCGCTGGCCAAATTTATCACTTCTTTAATTCTTTTTTAACTTTCACGTATTGATAGCTTCATTTCGTTGTGATTGTAAAAGAACTGGTCACTTTTTTCTTATTCGATGGTACGTTTGCACCGAAAATTATGTACTTATATATCTGCTCACTTTTATAAACTTAATTTAATTTAGCCTAATTGCCTTATACGTCACATGTTTGTGCCACTTGGTGCATGATTCGTTTGAAATTTCGGATGCGATAGCTGTTTTGTTCCACAACTCAAGTATTAGTTGGCCAATGTCTTTAAGTTTAGTAGTTTTAGAAAACTGAAAAGCTGTTGATTTTTAAAATGATATTAATCAGGGACGGCAGCTAGGGGTTTTGGGGCTCCAGCGAGTCGGACATCAAACGAAAAGTGGTGATCACGAAGGGGAATCTGAAATCTACTACGAAAAATCTATAATCATTTGCTTTTGGATATGTATTTAGAATAGCTGCTCTCTAAATGTCTCACTAATTGCAAAATATGGTTTAACTTTGCAACCAAAATGACCAAATGACGCACTGGAATCCAATAATGATTTTGAAGCCGACATCTCAATGTGGCAAAGGTGATTTTCTACAATTTAAATTTGAATGGTCTATTAATGTTTCACCCTTGTAGGGCTGGAATCATACTGATATTTATTACGTTACTTCTCAGGCATTTTTCCAATATACCTATGGAGCATAAACCATCAACATTCATAGACGCTCATAATATTTACAAGGGACGCTGATCAGACGAATTAAAACGTATTTACGCAATAAAAACGGAGGAAAAATATTAAATGGTCTGCTTATCATCCACAGAGATATAGAAGTTGCAAACTAAGAAATATTGAATTTAATGGTAAAAAAAAGTAACGCGATTAACTTTTAACCGATTAATAATAATTTTTTAATAATCGAATTTTGGATTACTCATACCTTTAAATAAAATGGTTAGTCACAGTATTTACACATATCATGCACACATATATGTATATTAAGTTTGAATGCCATTTCGATTCAGTTGTTTTATATAAATTTTGATGCTTAATTTCCTATTTTTTCCATTATACCTAATTATAACATATTACACTTGACAAATTAACCGGGACTCGAATAAGCTCAACTATATAAATACATAACAATAATTATAACGATGAAATAATAAATATAGACTTACGCGCCACAAATAGGCAGACTTTTGAATGTGTGTGTGAACTACATATGCACATAAGTACTGCCACATACTTGGTACACATACATATACCTATACTAAGCGAATTTGTTACTCATACGCCATGTATTAGCCCAATTCATTGAAATGCCACAAGCATTTCAAACAATTTTACGAACATGAAATTATTTATTGTGGGAAATTGTATGTTTTTGAACCTTCAAAGTACCGCAAAAGATATTTGTCAGAAGCAAAGTGCAGTTGAGTGCGTCATATCGCACAAACTCAACTATATATATACGCATTTCTGCCATCCCAAAGGTCCTCACAGGCAACTTGCAGCCTCAGTGTGGGCTCTGCTCTTCCTATGTATGGAAGTGTGAAATTTGAGTTCGTTAAAATTTCTGTTAGATTTAGTAGCTGGTGAAGTCTACCAAGAATATGAAGCAAAGCCGAAAGTTACGCATGAGCGTGCATTTCAACCGAATGCACGCGTCTAATGCTATGCACTTGTTAATTTGTTAGCTCTTAAAAGTTTGCTGCTCTATGGAAATTCAAACTAATCTGCGCCATTTGAAGCTTATGTGGCTAAACTTATGCAAAAATGTGTGTTTTGCATTTACTACGCATAAGTGAAATTTGAGTTATTCCCTTAGGTTAGTTACTTCTAATTCACGCTGAGTAAAATTAAACTCAAAACAAAAAATTGAACGCACTTTGTACTTTCTTTCCACTTTTAGAAATTATGCTTTTCTACTATATATAGTTTGTTTCATTCATTTTGTAATTTCCGTGATTAATTTTAGTGAATTAACGCTGCAGATTATAACGAAAATGTTTGCCTGTTTAGAAGCGAAGAAAAAGAGGCCAAGAAATTTTAAATAGCCTGCATTTTTGTACGAAGTGTTACACTCAATGGACGTTATGTTTTAAAAAATATAAGGTATCAAACTCATTATCGTTTCCAAACAAGTGCCTTGTATCCATTAATAATAAACAACCCTGAGACACTATAATAGATATACTACAACCGAGCTACTGCAATTAACACGACTCAGATTTTGACGCTGGTTAATATAAACTGTCTATTATATTGTTCCTCTACTCAGTTATTAAATAGTTCATACTACTAGAATATAAATAGGCTAGCACTCTTTTCAGCGCCACTAAGAGTACACCCACCTTTGCAATGAAAATCGAATGTAGCGGTAAGAAACCTTAAGGCACTTATCCCTTTGGAAGAGGAAATGAAAAATTGTGGCTCAGAATGGTTTGACAGCTAAATTAAGGATATCGCAGTTGCACAGATTTGTCACCTTGTGTGCAACGGCTCGATTTATTTGATTATTACGGTATTGTAATATTTATATACCAACCTATATAACCTATCGGCAGCTACTTGAAGCTAACTTATCCGACATCGTAAATGCAGTTTTTCTATTTCTTAAGAAGCGCATGTGGTTAGGTTATTTCAACAGCTTTGGGGATGAATATAATATAATAAATAACCTAATAAATAATAGCGCACATCTTACAACCTTGCAAGTTAAGTGCTAGTTTATTCTCCAATTTCTCTAGCTTAAGTGAGGCGTGTACGAAAAACAAAAGTACCATTGCAATATTGCTTCTTTCTGAATTAGTAATGTTAACATGATATATACATATATATATTTTATACAAATGAGCCTAGAATCAACTTAAAAGCGGTCGATAGTTGTTAGTTACTTGAAAAGTTGCATTTGCAATCTGACAACAAAAAGGAATACCACGTCCTACTACATATTCATTATTATTTGTCGCTTTTGTTTTGGTCGCACGTCGATTTAAAATTATTGGGGCAACTTTAAATTATTCGGGTATCAACCTTATTCCATGACATAGTAAACCAACTGCACAGCGCACGAAGTAGCTAGCATGTCAACCAGCTTTCAGCACAATTACTGTTTGGTCAGATATGTTTATTCATATATATCAACGGCACTATTTCATCTATTCAACTAATATAAAATATACATTTGAGTGCAATTAAGCCGCCTTAAAGCAAAAAATTAAACAACTGAGTTAAAAAAAGTGCAAGTTAACTTTCTGTCTCTGCCAGGTCTTATGCTATGTGTGTAGCTTAAAGAGTAAATGTAGCAGTGGGTGTATGTGTAAGCAGCATCCATAACACAACCACTACAATACAAACTCTTCGTCTGCGGTGAAGAGACACAAATATAACACGTTTTTTTCGTTTTTGCTGCATAATGTTAGGCGCACCAAGGAAAAAGTTTTACTCTAACAGCTCGATATTTCTTTAGGTCACTTCGTCGCATAGCACAATGATGAAACGTTTGGTTGATTACCAAATTGTTGTTTTTTGTTTATTCACATCTCATTTGTTTGCTTTGTTGTTGGTAGAAATACGCGCGCTTTATAGCCTCATGCGCTAATACGATGACACAAATTTGTACACTAAACAATGGCAATAGTAATGGCGAGGCTGCAAAATGCTTTTCAACACATATACGTACACAGGTATATATAACGGCTACTCTTGTATTTGGCATTATTTATTACATCGCATTACCATTTGCACTTTTTAACTTTTTCATGTTTTCACACAATAGAGCACATCTCATTATATCAGCTGGCTAATTGGTGATTTACGATACTTATTATTTATCTGTTGAAGAAAAGCAGTATAACAAAAACACTAACACGCCAAATGAATAAAAATGGATACGCGAAAAGTCTCATGCAATTTTACAAGATAATAAAATTTTTCAGTTACAAAATAACCGCTTGAATGCTGATACCACACTAGGCCACAAAGTCAGCCCAACAGGGTGACTGACAGAGAGTCGGCTCACCACATCTCGCGTACTCTCGCACTGCATCGTTGAGCTTTTCCAATCACATGATGCGCGGGAAATAAAGGTCTTAGCTCTGGGAAAAAGTGCGAGCATGAATGTGCCGAAGTGAATGAGAGCGAACGTTACATTTGTCAATACATGCGTACATACAAGCATATTAACGAAATTCTCTGCAATTTTAATTTTAAGAAACAAATTTTTTGTTAGCAATGAGAAGCCAAATTTTTTCCAAAATATTCACTGTAACATTTGCAGAACTCGTGCACTTAATTATTCCTCATCAGCTTTAACTTTCCACTGAGAGCACATCGTCGGAGTCTGCGCACAATGCAAAGTTGACTATTCGCAGTGTCCTCGCTGATTCAGTGAAGCAAATTCGTAGAAAATGTCTTGCGGGTCAGCTACAATTTTCAAATCATTCTCTTCTTTATGCACTCTCAGACGTGTCTACCTTTCCAGTGCATTTTCTTGCTTATGCGTTTCTATATTTTTCGTAACGCAATTTGCTAGTTATTCTCCCTTTTTCTATATTCCCCTGATTCTTAGTATGTCAGTGTAACAATGGAACTTGTATGCCTCACACATATACAAATATGCATACATACTAACATATATCAACTACAATAAGTTAGATTAAGAGTTGATTTGCACGGAACTGGTCCATTTAGGTACGGATGGTACCAACACGCGCTTAGTGGACAGCAAATAATTTGTTCAAGCGTCCAGTTTATTGCGGTTTAGTTTGAGTAGGTACTTTACGTGCTCTCATGATCGCATTAATTTCCATATGACATGAGCGATTTTACGATTTTAGGACTCTTAGGATTTGACAACTATCATATTTTGCTTGCACTTTACACCAGCCTACAGATAGTTACGAAATAAGTCCCACTTCCGATTGCACCCTACTGGTGGTGTACACGTTTAGGAATGTACATATGGCTGGGCGTTGAGTTGAACTTACATTACATTGGACTGAATGGGCTGTGCAGCCCATAGGCGGTGTTTTAAATGTCTATGCCAACTTTATGTGGAAGGCAGTTATTGATTGCATTACTTGCGATAGAGTTTAGTGAATTTCGTTTTATTTGCGTTAACGTTTGCGTTGCTGCACTCAAACGCTGCTCGTGTATAGTCAACTAATCTGCTGATAGCTTATTAACACGATCTACGTGCAATAGTATGAGGCCTTTATATCAGTTAAGTGCCAACTTGAATAGGTAGCCATTCATTACAACGCCAATGTATGAAATAACAAAGATTTTGCGGTATTTTACAATACAATGTAAATATAGGAAATTTAAAAGAAAACCGACTTCAGGTTTAATAGGAAAAATATCTCCCAGCCATATAACAAATATTTAAAATTGAATAAAGTTCCATACAATAATGTTTGATTATTACAAATGGTATAAATGGTAACGGTTTCTGCACAAACCGTGGGGGAGCTGATCCCTTGAAAAACTTGTTCGTTTCGAGAGAGTACACTGTATTACGGTATGAAAAATATGTACGAGTAAGCATACGATCGAAGAAATTACAGTGTCTTCAACTCGAAAGCTTGGACCAGTAGCGAGCAATTCCCAGTTAAGTAATCCAAGTGTTTTGGACACAGTTGTTAACTCTTCTAAAACAATGTATATTTGTAGGCTTGAGCATAAAAATGAGTACACTTGAAAACTTTTGGAAAATTTGAGATTTATTCAATGTTAAAAATATTGGTAGAGTTTTAAAAAAATTGTTACTAAAACGTTTTTGATCGACATTTCAAATTTTTTTATATTTTTCTCCTTTTTTTAACTCAGACCATGCTCAGTAACTTCTGGCAAGTTTCGTAATGAGATTCCTAGAGCTTGACTACGGCAAATCATTGATTGTTGCTATTGTTATAGCAGCTTACTAAACTGTGTCAGTGCGATGTAGTTACCGGGAGTCTTCGTCTAACTCAACTAACGGTAGGCCCAGGATACGTGCTGTTTCGCCAGGTTGTGTCCAGAGGGAGAGGGATGTTAGGTTGGTGGGTTTAACGTGGCATATGAAAATGTGATTAGTATCGTGAGATGTGCCTTCACATGCTGGACATTTGTTGGGTATGTCGGGGTGGATTCTGGATAGGTAAGAGTTTAGTCGGCTACAGTATCCAGAACGCAATTCGGTCAAACCTACACGAATGTCTCGGGGTAGTTGAAGCTTTTCATTTGCAATAGATGCTGGTTGGACTCCGATTACGGCATTCAGAGGTCGGGAGTTTAGGAAGGCGGTAAGTGTCTGGCGATGAATATCATTTAACGTTTGTCTGTATACTGTCCGGTCCAGTAGTTGTAACTTCGTTTTGCCCTGGATCTCGTCAGAGTAGTTGAAGAGATGCCTCCTGATATGCCTGAGAGGCAGTACAGGTTCTAGCAAGTGTCTCCAGACCTGAAACCTTTGCTAGCACCTAAGCAGAAACTGCTTTCTGACATTTTGTTGCGCTCCGACTAGATAAGGGCAGTTCAGTTCAAGGCTGGCAGGCCAAATGTTTTAAATCTCGCAAGCAACATTTCTTTGTCTTTGCCCCAAGTACTGCTGGCAAAGAATTTGACGACCTTGTTGCGCTTTTAGACTTTAGAGCAATTGCGGTTGTGTGCGCAGAATAGAAGCGCAAACTATCTAAGGCGTAGCCACAATTTTGTGTTCTTTTACTGTCTATATTGGTGTGTCATCGACTTTGACCCGCAGCTGTAGTTTGACCTCCTTCGTCCAGGTGAGAAAGAGGGTCGCCGTGGATTTTGTGAGCGAAAGATGGAAAAGCGAGAAAGGGTAGTGAGATAATTGTTCACTTTGGAACACAGGCCACTGATGTCAATCCCCGACGCCACTATCGAAAGTTGTTACCCTCTTTTGAGTGGACACCTCTCTTGGACAGACAAAAATTGACTAACGGTAAAGCAACGGCCCAAAAGATATTTCACTGTATGTCATAGGTGCTTAAACCTTTTTTGTGTGTTTGGCCGAAATCCTCCTCCTATTTGTGGCTTGCGTTTTAATGAAGGGATTTACAGTTTAATGCCGCTTAGCAGATGGTTTTTGTGAAGAGCTTTTTCATGGCCAAAAACTACATTCGCAAGTTTGCCACTGCCTGCGGAGAGAGAATCGCCATTCGATTTTTCTTTCTTTAATTTGGTGTCTCATAAGGTTTCGAACCCGGGCACTACCGAATGTCTAAGGCGAACACCTTCTTACTATAATCAAGCCTGCAAATAATTCAATGCTGGATAACTTGACAAGAAATCATTCCATCCTCTACTTACTAAGCGTGAGAAAAGTCGAGTGCAAACTCATGTGAAACAAAAGCTGGAATTAAAACTGTGGGCAAGAAGTAGGGTGAATTTATTTGTCAAACTTCGCGGGAATAAAATCTCGCTCTAGTTATTTTTTTCATGAACTGGCAGCATTGTTAATAACATCTGGGCCAAACGACCAAGAGTGCATTTTTCGATTTTTACAATGTCAGATTTGATTGAGCAGAGAAGTGCCATCAAATTTTGTTTGCGGAATGAAATTTCGGCTGCGGAAACGTTTAGCATGTTGCAGAAGGCATTTGGTGATTCGACCATGTCGCAGAAAAATGTTTATAAGTGGTACAAAGACTTCAAAGAGGGTCGAGAACGTGTTGATGACTTGGAGCGCTCCGGACGACCATCGACGGCAACAGATGACCAACACGTCAATAAAGTGAAGGAATTAGTGCTCAAAAATCGTCGGTTGATTGTTAAAAACCTTACTGATATGATCGGAATATCATAAGGATCAGTGAAAACCATTTTGAAAGACCATTTGGGCCTACGAAAAGTCAAATCTCGTTTGGTACCGAAAACTCTCAATTTCTTGGAAAAAAGTCGTCGCGTTGATGTGTGTGAAACAATGCTTTCAGACTATCAGGACAAGCTCAAATGCATCATTACGGGAGATGAGACTTGGATTTATGCTTACGACCCTGAAACAACCGACCAATCAAGCGAATATCGTGATTGGTGGTGTGGTGCACTATGAATTCCTTCCACCTGGCCAAACTGTAAATAAGGAATATTATTTGGTTGATTATGAGTCGTTTACGTGAAGCAATTAGTCTAAGAAGACCGGAATTATGGGCGAACAACTCTTGGTTTTTGCATCACGATAATGCACTCGTTCTTCGTGACCATTTCCCCAAAAATTCCAAGCATTTCGTTCCGCAACCACCGTTTTCGCCTGATTTGGCTCCGTGTGACTTCTGGCTATTCCCAAAACTCAAGAGACCACTCGGGGGAACTCGTTTCGAGTCGATTGAGGAGATAAAAGCTGAATCGAAGAAGGTGCTGATGGCTATACCGGAAATGGACTATTTGGCATGTTTCGGGGATTGGAAAAATCGTTGGCATAAGTGTATTTCATCGAGAGGGGATTATTTTGAAGGGGATGAAATTGATTTACAAGAATAAATAAAGATTTTTCATTTTACAACCAAATTCACCTTACTTTTTGCCCACAGTAGTAAAAGTCGAAACAATTGGAGTTTTTATTAGATCATGCACCAAACCCAACAACCACAAAAAACACTAATTACATAATTATAAATTAATTATTGAGCCTATTTGGACATAACTCTAATACAAAGGTAAGAAGATGTATAATTCTTTCCACCCCTAAACGGTACGTGCAAAGCGGATTTCACTGTGATTCATAAGTAAGAACATTAAGCAGAAGCCAACACAGAAAACAAAGAAGTTTTCAATATAACTTGGCTGGAGTGTAATTTTTAGATCATCTTAGAATATTAATACAGCTCTGTCCTAATAAATAAACGATGCACTTATACCTATAAGATAAAGAAATACATATAACCGACTATAATGATGTAGTTCGCATTGTATTATATGTCCGTACCATTTTAAGCTACTGACTGAACGAATTTTGTGCTTCTGTTTCTCTTTGTCTTATATTATTGTAAGAAAAACTTAGTAGCGAATATGAAGTGGGCCTAGTGGCACAACCATTTCTTGTGCGCCATTAATTTGCATAAAGAACGGAGATCTTCTGTTGAATTTCTATTGAGTCGAATGGAACTGTTCGATTAGAATGAGTGAGGAGACTAACGTGAGTTAAAACAACGCATTTGAAATATTTTGTGATTAAAATTTACTGCACTAACTGCATTGGGAAATACATTTTTTACTTTACTGTACCTATAAGCTATACATATTTATACCGCTTGGAGAACATACTAAATTTAATGCAGTTTACATATTTAACTCTTGGCACTGCCGAGAACATTGGCGTCCTTACTGTAGCATTGTAAAGTATTTGGTTGTTGTTTCGTTCTTATCTTTCCCGATGATTTTGCATTCTTATTGAAAAATGTGCTGCTATCGGCTACAAATTTGTCGAAAGTAATAACAACACTACAGTGTATTGAGCTTTCGTTTCTGTTATGCGGGTGCCAAGATTTTTACGTATCTATGTATGTATAAGTCCTTTTGCAAATTTGAAATATGAATTGTGCCGCAAAGAGACGCCACGATTGCGGTACGTATTTTTTCGCTTGTTTGAGTGTTGTTGCTGTTGGTGTGGACTCATCGTTTCATTTCTTTTGCGTTCTTATTTTCGCACATAACTTTTTTATAAGAGCACGTGAAATTCGTCGGCGTCAACAACCGCATCTGATGGTCAATGTGGGTAAGACGAAGTAGCTAAGATATCAAAGAAACAGTTAGCAGACGCGCATATCGGCATGCCACTATTAACAGTTTTAAATATAAAGTAGTATTTCGTTTACTTGGAAACCACCTTTTCAACGATAATCAGATCAGTCTTGATTTCGGCAGGGAAAAATCTCATACAAACAATTGGAAACAAGTGCTATTTCGGATTAAGTAGACAACGAACACAACCCAAACTCTATAAGTCTCACATGCTGCACGTCTCGTTGTACGGCGAAGTTTGGACGATGATTACATTCTATGAAACGGTCCTTGGTGTATTCTACAAATAGATTCTGCGAAATATTGTATATAAGGACCGCTGCGCGTTGGTGACAGCGAATATTGCAGAAGAAGGCACGATGAGCTGCATGACCAATGGACATAGGGCTATTTTCCCGATCGCAAAAAACCCATTTGATCCTTTTTCATTGTTTAAATTATCGCAGGTACTAAACAGGTAGTATTTGGAATCGATGTTTCGTCATGTGGAACCTGCTGCGTTTATTCCATTGCATTATTCCTTTCATAAAACTAGAAAAACATGCCAGTTTCCAAAATAATTTGCAGAATAGTTTCTACACATTTTTTTTTTGTTTTAATGATGTGATATAGTAAAAAATAAAAAAAAATAAATAATTGGCGCGTACACTTCTGTTAGGTGTTTGGCCGAGCTCCTCCTCCTATTTGTGGTGTGCGTGTTGATGTTGTTCCACAAATGGAGGGACCTACAGTTTCAAGCCGACTCCGAACGGGAGATATTTTTATGAGGAGCTTTTTCATGGCAGAAATACACTCGGAGGTTTGCCATTGCCTGCCGAGGGGCGACCGCTATTAGAAAAATGTTTTTATTAATTTTGCTTTCACCGAGATTCGAACCAACGACCTCTCTGTGAATTCCGAATGGTAATCACGCACCTACCCATTCGGCTACGGCGGCCGCGATGTGATATAGTAAACCTTAGTGAAAAATGGTAAATTCAGAACTTCATCAAATGAAACTTTGTCTATCCACAACTTTATTAAGGGTGCCCGGTGGTCTAGAGCACGAAAATTTCACCTATTTTCACGATTTTTTTTGCAATTAAAAATTTAAAAAACGATGTTTCAACTTTTCGGGCTTATTAGTACGTTTATGGAGCATACAAAAATTTTTTTTTTTTACTTTTGAAACAATATTTATTATTATAAAAATGCCGCTGAAGATGACCCTCTCGAAAAATCGAACCCGGACGGCATAGATGATTTCGAGACTTCTAGTCATCTGAAACACAAAATTCAAGAAGATTCTTAATCAGAAAGAGTGCAGTTATAGTCGGAACTAGAACAAATCGAAAAAATGAAAAATCGAAAAAATTAAAAATTGACAAAATAGCGCACTTTTAAAAAAAAAGTTCGTAAAATCGGGTTTTTTCACTAGTTTTTAGTTTAAAAAATAGGAAATTATTTAAATAAAATTTTGATTCTTCTTCCGACGATAGCAATACATGTTGTGAACAACATATCAAAATTTCAAGTGATTCGGTTGAATAGTTTTTTTGTTTTCATCCCCGCAGTGCCGAAAAAAGTCGTTTCAAGATAAATGAGTTTAAAGTTTGAGGTACAGGACCGCGCGGACCACTCTCTATCTAAATAATGGGCTGTAGAAGCTATAATATAGGGAATATCCGCATGAAAATTTGGCAGTATATTCTTAAAAGCCTATACTTCCGAAATATTGAAAAAACAAAAAATCGATTTTTTGAAATTTGTAGACCACCGCGTCCCCTCAAGAAATTGGCATATCCTTTAGGTTAGTTAAGGTTTCGATGGTTGCCCCTTAACATAAACATGTAGAAGGGGGCCAAATTAGGCCACTAGCTCCCTGATTCACAATGTGGTGAAACCACTTCGCCTCTCGAATAATCGATAAAATACTCTAGATGACTGCCGAATCCAATTCTGTCAGACATTTAAAGAAGAATTTTAAGAGTTTGGACAACGATATCGTGGCCTGGGATGAGCGAAACAATTGCGTGCTCAACTATGTGCTTAAGGCTATTCACCTTCGTCTCGCTATTGCAGCAGCGACAGAACTCATTTTGCTCCCACAAGACTTCCTCATTCTTCTAGGCTTCTAGGCTAGACCTATCTAGTTATCTCACAGCTGGCTTGTACCATATCCTTTGACTAAAGACAGAAAATAATCGAAACCTTGAGCTAGCATTTAAAGAAAAGCGGGCGTCCAAACAAAAAACAAAAACATTTTAATAATCTTCGAATGTCTCGACACGTCATCGAACCAAAGTAAACTGAAATTACTTAAATAATATTTCGGAATCCATCCGCGCACTTAATTTCGTTGTTCACACAAAATTTGATACAACTTCTCTGATCCATCTTTTTGAATAGGTAAAAATCGAAGACGAGATGATACACGTGCAAGCAAAGCAGCTGTCAACAATTAACTGAGCATTCAAAATGGCCGAAATCGTCGGCATGAG
>JAYXIM010016567.1:0-131051 GCA_037575425.1 Anastrepha fraterculus
TCATGGTGCAACATCCTTGAGTTCTTTTGGAACGTTTCCTACGCACATTCTCTCTCAAACGACGCATAACTTCCCAATAATATTTTTTATTTACCGCAGAACCATTTGGAACGAGTTCCGAGTACACAACACCATGATAATCAAGGAAACCAAGTAGCATGACTTTCATTTTTAACCGAATTTGGCATGTTTCTTTGGGTTTCGGCTCATGTGGATAGCGCCATTCAACCACCTGCTGACAGGACGGCAATGCAAACTCATATACCCACGTCTCATCACCTGTTATGATGCGCTGGATAAAGGTTGGGTCCGAGTTCACTTGCTCAAGCATGTCTTGAGCCTCCTTCTTTTGATGAATTTTTGAAAGAAATTCAATTCTCTTGGAACAAGTCGAGCAGCCACGTGTCTCATTCCTAATTGTGAGACACGGTAAGGTCACGAGCTTCCTCCTTCAAACTTAAATGATGGTTTTCCAGCACCATTTGCTTAACTTTTTCGACGTTTTCATCCGTTGATTACGTTGATGGGCGACCAGATCAGGGCAAATCATCCACGTCTTCTCGGCCCTCTGCAAAAGCCTTATACTACTCATAGATCCCTGTTTTTGATAAAACACACTCACCATAGGCTTTCTGCAACATTTCCAATGATTCGGCACACGATATATCCTTCAAAACACAAAAATTAAGACAAGTTCTTGGTTCTTTGATATAATCTAAGAAATCGTTAATTGATCTAGTCAACCTTGCTAAACCAATCATTGCCGCTAGTGAGTTTCATTCAAATAATATCCACCACCTGAGGATAATCACGCCTGCTTCTGTGTGCACAGTGCACTAGAAAAAAGATTATGAAGATCCCATTAGGCAATACCATATAATAACTCCGATGACAGTAGCTATAATGTCCCAAATCACTAATTTTTGCCTTGACATCTGGCAAGATAGGTAGGGTAGATTACTTGATAAGCCAACAGCATATATCATAATTAATATTATTTCCCATCGAGCATCTGCTTCGTCTAAGTTTGCCTTGAGGGTGCATCTGCCATATAGTTTCTTATGAACTGAGACCCAAGTGAGATGTAATTTTCTTAGTTTAGTCATCTTCTGTAGTGGTCGACAAAATTCCGCCACAAGTTTTGAATCGAAAGCGAAGGCCGAAACCTGTACCGCCAGCTTACCTCTATTCCACTGAATACCATAAAGTATGAAGCCGTCCTTTTCTAGTTGTTAAATTCTGATGGCTAAGACTACCGTCTGGAAAACGCTACAGTGATCGAGCAAACAAAAAGAAAAGTTACGGGGTAGACTTGGTGAGAACACTGCACTCCCTACTGTATTATTAACTTTAAAATCGACAATGTAAATGGGAGATTTTCTCACAGCGACGAAACGTGTGCCCTTACTACCTTACAAATAAAAGATCTTGCAGGTGAACTCCAAATAATTTCAACTCATTCGATTTAGTCTTAACAGTAATTTTGTTGAAGTATCTTCAATATTTACGAAGGTTAGAAAACAGAAGTATTTTGCACTAAGTAAATTTCTTCATATAAGAGACTAAACTGTACGAGTGGTATTCGAATAAAACAATAGTGACCGATTTTTGATTAAGTTGGCAAAGCATTGCATAGCATACTATGATAGTAACTATTGATGAGGATGATAACATGAGGACGGCCTGCCCTCTTCCCTTTACTTCTCCCAATGAAACAAGTTAATAGCTATATATTTTCGAAGTAAATCGACGAAGTTATATGACCCTCATACAAAAAATATATGAAAATCTAGGTATAGACTACTAAAAGATCGGAAAATTAATTCACGGATCCGAAATGGTACATAATAATAAAAGCCTGTGTTTCACTACGTTCAGACTTCCATTTGCCCAGTCAGCATTTATTATCACGAAAGTTATCGCTTTCTCACCTTCATATTATTTTCCTTCGGAAAAACTGTTCTCCGTACGTTTTACATCCCACTGCCTCACTTGAGACACTACCGGAACAACATTTTAACGAAGACGTGACGTACATAAAAAAAAACAATTGGCTAAATTTTTTTATGGAAATTATGCAATTTAATTGAAGACTAAAGTTTTTCTACTGTAATATTTCCACTTTTTTCAGTTTTTTTGCGCGACAGAAATGCACTCGGAGGTTTGTCATACCTTACTCAGAGGCCATCGTTATTAGAGAAACCCTTTTCTATTATTTTGGTGTTTTATGTCTAAGCGGGTTTAGAAGCAGGGCCATACCGAAGGTGGTCACGCATAAGACCATTCGGCTCCGGTGGTCTAATATTATGGTCTAATAATATGTACCTATAGTAAATTCGTCCTTTGTTTTGATTTTTGTTCACTCAAATTGTCTGATTTATGCACGATAAAAAGTTAACTACGCGAAAGTGGTGACATTTTTTTTTAAATTATGGAATATCTTTCAACTAACATTTGCTCTTATAAATGCTGGCAGTGTTGGAACGTAGGCTCCTCATCAATACAAATACAATTATATAATAGTGTGCAAGTATGACAAATTAACCATTTGTGCCACATTAAGCCGACAAATGAACACAAATTGGAACAAAATAACACACTGAGGCACAAACAACAAACAAAACACTAAAGCAATAAATCAAAATAACTACAGACTTGTAAAATTCATTCACCAAAACAATGCATATTAATATACACGAATGTACGGTATGTGCGACTGTTGCTTTAAGCACCAAGGATAATGAGTAAAGCACAAATAGGAGAAAAATTGACTTTCTCTTTCGTACTGTGCCTTCTAACTGGCTTCCAGTGGCATTATATCTAACATTCAGATAACAGTGACATTAATGAGCTTTTGAACCGAGTGTCGAGTGACAGCTTTTAATATACCTGTAAAATATTTCTTTCTTGTATTTCTGCCACACAATTTCAGCACACCGTAGGTAGAAAAACTGCCTTGACCGGCAACGGGTCGAGGCCACTGCGACTGTAACTAAATGCATTCTCGCCGTTTGTCCTTATATTCGTATTTAATTTTGTTGACGTAGAATTTTATAGTTTTCATTATTTATTACCTTATTAAATTGACGAGGATTGCCTAAAACACAGATAACACTGCCAAATGTAAAATATATTGAGTTTTTTAATATTTTCTTTTATTTTGCAACGATTTGTTTGCTGTTTGGCAAAGGATAAGTATTCATTCGATAGAACTCTTTCTGTATTTTTGAGTTATTTAATTTTTTATTAATTTAGAGGCTCAAAAATGTACTACCCAGGAGGCATGCATTAACATTTTCGATGCCTGCTTTTCTTTGCTTTTCATCGAGGTCAAAAAGCTGCCAAAGCAGCCCGGGACATTTGTGACGTGTATGTAAAAGGTGACATAGTCTAGTCTACAGCATAGAAATGGTTTGCAAAGTTCAAAAATGGCGACTTTGGCGTCGATGATACATCCCGCAGCGTAAGATCTTTTGATTTCATTGAAGAACGTCTCAAACCTCTTTTGAAGGAGAACGCTTACCAAACAAATCGTGTATTGGCGGAAAACAGAAAATTTGGAAGTCTGGGTTCCTCACGAGCTCAACTAAAAAACAAAGAAAGTCGCCTTCAAATTTCTCTCAGCATCTCACCGCCATCGAGCATCACGTGGTCATAAAAAGTGTTTTTGTGCCGAATCGTCACGGGAGATGAGAAATGGTGCCTACACGAGTACATCAATATGAAGCAAAGAAAGGAGTGGGTGGCTCCAGGAGATACCCCAAAGCCAAGAATCAAACCGGATATTTATCTATAGAAGATCATTATATGTGTTTGGTGAGACTGGGAGGGCATAGTGCACTGGGAAATGACCGGAAAGCATTTCACGGTGAACAAGGAGCTCTACATTGCCCAGCTACGCTGCGTGAATGAGGATATTTGACTGAAAAGACCTGATCGACATGGTCAAACCATACTCCTTCACGACAATGCAAGGCCCCATGTTGTACAAGTCGTCAAAGACGCCCTCCAAGAGCTCGAATGGGAGGTTCTTCAGCGCCCGCCGTATTCTCCAGACTTTACACCTTTTACCTCATTTGTCTCCTCACTTGCTACTCAAGTGTCTCAAATATTTTATATTCACTTTACAAAATGTTGTAGGTATGTATATGCCATTCTGATAATGCGTGTGTATTAGTGACTGATCAAATCACGCCAAGCACGTTGTGACAATAACATTCTTTAGATTTTAAGGAAATATGATAGTGAAAGCGTTAAACATTTCAGAATAAAAAAAAAATTATAAAATATGCTTCGCAAATTATCAATTAATTATATCAGTCATTGAGTTGCATTGTCCGACATCTTACGCTTCTTTCTTTAATTGTAGGGGTTGTCCATCTCTAATTTTTTTATTTTTAGTTTGTTTTTAGAATATTTTAACCCTTTAACTTCGCTTTTAAAATGTCTTAAAAGTTCTTTAAGAAAATGGCAGAAGAAAAGCTAAAAAAAATCATTCAAGTAAAAAGTAAAGGGTACGTGCCCCAAAATTCTTTCGGGTTAAATTAGATTTAGTATACCACCTTGATCGAAAAGTTCCTTGAACAGCGGCCAGGTGACACTCTAAGCCAACTGATTGGAGTTCCGTTTTTTATTTTTTTATTTTGTTAGGTTGCCATATCTGTGATTAGTTTTTCTACCAAAATTGTATTGGTATTGCTTGGCATTTATAAAAGTTACGCCGCCTCGAGTAAATCTACCTGTGCATGTGTTTTCGATTTTTTACAATTATAAAAAAGGATTCCAATTCGCAACAGCAAATTTGGTTTCAATTTTGTGCTAAAAATTTATTCAAAGGTGCGAAAACCTTGAAAAAATTAAAAAACTGTTCTGGCAATGATACTTTAAAGAAAGCAGCCATTTACGAGTGCCTTCAGAAGAGATCCTGAGTCCACCGAGGATGACAAACATAGGGACAGAACATTGACATCAAAACATCAATAAAGTGAAAGAAAAGTTGATCAATAACCACAAATTAACCGTCAAAAGCATGGCAAAAGCATAGAAAGGGACTTGAACATTGCATATTTATCCATTCAGAATATTGAATAATTAGCTAATGATTTGGGTTTGCGCTGTGTTGCTGCAAAGTTGGTCCCAAAGAAGCTGAATTTCATGCAGAAAAAGGACAGCGTTGATATCGCCAAAGACATGATTTCCAAAGCTGACCCTGAACCAACACTTATCAAATGCATCATTAATCGAGATGAGACGAGAGTTTATGAGTACGACACGCAACCCAGACATCACGTGACAAAATATCAAACAACCACATCGGTTTCAGTCAAAAAAGAAAGAGATACTTAAAGTTTTTATGGTTTACAACGATATTGTAGACAACGGTTATTATTTGGACGTGCCAAGACGTTTAAGTAAGCAACTCGCCAAAACAGAAAGGATTTGTGGGAAACAACTCATGTATCCATAATCACGTACATACGGCCATCATTAACCATGCATTTTTTATCAAGAAACGAGTACCATCCAACAGCCACCACTATGACAAAAATTCATTTTAACAGTCGAAAGGTAGTATTGGAAAAGCGTAGACGGTACAAATGGGTATCCCGAAAATGGAGTTCCAGAAATGTTTCGTGGATCAGCGTTGCAGCTGGTGAAGAGTACTTTGAAGGCGATAAAATCACTTTTGAGGAATAAACTTGTATCTTCAGTTTTCTGAATATATCTCGGGAGCCTATTTGATCAAGGTGGTATATACATATTTACTCTGTAAAAAGATAGATTTGATTTGATATAAATTTTTGTGTAATATTTCAAGTGAATAAATTCAAGTAAAATATTTTATTAGCATTTTATCACTTCATTAGAGGCAATAGTTTTTATCGAACAAAAGTGTTTCTGATAATTCAAGTGAAAACTGCACTTTGCTCGAAAACAAATGTGCATCAACATATTATTCCACATAACGGTATTTTTTAGCAGTAAAATCAGCAGTTGCGAAATTGTAGTTGATTTATTAAGCTGGGAAAAGCGATCGTTTTTTAAGTATTCATTGTGTTTGGCCGAAAACCTCCTAATTATAATAAAATAGGAAAGCAGAAAGATTTAACAGACTTTAAAATCACCAAACTGCCAAAAATATTGGGCGAAATCCACACATTGTAGGAAACAAGGAACCTCCTATGGTAAGAACTACAAAGGCAGAACTGTGATGGCTTGAACATCGAAGGAAGCCAGAAAAATGCTTGGGATTGCATTAAATTCCGCCCTTCCAACAGCAAAAATTAAAGAAATAACAAATGTGATTGCAAATCTCCCATTCGAACGGCTATTCTATATATAAGCGCCACATACAAAGCATAAAAAATTAGAAAAAAACACCTTTGAATAAATTTCGTAAAGAACGCCTCCTCGATTTCGTAAGAGTCCGTCTGTTACAAATAACGGCCCAGCTGAATGGACAAAAGTAGCATTTAGTCACGAAAAGAAGTTTAATCTGAATAGGCCGGATGGATAAAATAAGTATTTCCATGACTTAAGAAAGGAGGAAAAGTACTTAAGTTGCCATTACAGCCCTGAAGGTGGTGTTATAGAATGGGGCGCATTATCGAACTATGGCGCGTTCGAATTGAGAATTGTACACTACAAAATGGCGGGAAATAGCTATAAAGCTCTGTTGGATTCATCTTTTCCTGAGATTCGTGAAACTTTTGGATCTATTAATTGGACTTTTCAACGGTGTAATGCACCTGTTTTCACTGCATGCGTGGTCACAACTTGGATTGTGTCCCAAAACGTTGAAACTTTAGCATGACCACCGTATTCCCCAGATCTGAAGATCATTGAAAATCTATGAGGATGGCTTGCTCTCAAGGTTTATGAGAATGGACAATAATTTCAAGACAAAAATGCTTTAAGCCTGATCTGAGATTTCATTAGGTTTCTGGAAAATTTGTACAAAGCCCATAATTTATACATAAGGTGGTAGCACAAACTATTAATCTTTCAATAATAATTTAAAAACGCAAAATGTTCTATATTTATAATATTATTATTTTTTCTTATTTGGTTAGAGCCTCTATTCAAGTGAGCCCATAAATCAAGCGCAGTATTACAACTGCTGAAGTATTACTGCTGTGAAATACCGAATAGATGAGACAATATTTTGATGCATGTATATTTTCCAGCAAAGTACAGTCTCACTTGAATTATTAGAAAACCTTGGATGACTAGATCAAATAGGGTTGCCTTAATAACCATTTTTTTCCACAAAAATTATTGCATTTAATCAAGTCAGCCGAACTATAGGTACTTTGAAGAAAACACCGCGTGTGTCATAAATGGTTTTTGGTAACTGTTAATTGCCAGAAAATCTTAACAATAAGTGGTAGGTTAAAAATAATTAAAGGTTAAGGTCGTACTTATTATTATAAGACACATACGCGTGTATGAATTATTACCGCGCAGCCTTCAGCAGGTGAACCGGATCAAAATATTATTGTAGTTATTGTATGATGTTCCCTTGTAGAAATTAGCTTAAAACAAAAAATATGGTAGTGTAACTTTTCTACAAATAAGTTGAAAAATTAAAATCCTTTTTCATATGTGCTCGTACGAGTACATATCTATGAATTTATGCTAAAAATAATTCAGATAAAAATTATTAAATGGCGTGAACCTTGTATCTTTCGCTGCATTGAAACATACGTATTGTGGATTAAGGCTTAGATTAACGAAACATTTTCTTTATTTCTGCATTGCCACCCACAAAGAGTAATATCAATTTGTTGTACATATTATTGTATATTTTTTATATTAAGCTGATACATCGAAAGTGTGTGTCAGATGTAAGTCACTTAAAAAATTTTTTTTTATATTCTAATTTATATTCTAAGACTAAAACTGTTTATAAATGTTTGTTTAATTTTTCTTTTATTTTTTTATTTTATAATATTAAAATTAATTTTATTTAATTTATATTATATATATGTAATTTAATTTATATTAATAACTATTTTACTTGAATTTTTCGTAATTTTATGTGACTCACCTCTGACGAAGTCAAATAGCACATTCGCGAATCGGTGCTGTCGATGGAAGCCTGTTGCACGATGCCATAGCGTGAATCTCGATCACTTAAATAATCTGAGCGAAGACTGTCTTGACGTATGAATTCAGCACTAAAAAAATATAGAAAGATTTTAGATTGTTTGACAAATCATTTTTTATACGTAATAGGAACATTTTAGCTCAAAAAATCAAAAATTCGATAAAAACGGCTTTAATGTTCTCTATATACTCTGACGACCGCTCTAAGTAAAAGTAAAGCCACATTTTCACCTGCTGAGCTACTGTTAATAGATATCGCTATGCATTTTTTGCACTGCATAAAAGAACAGATGGTCACTTTGGTCATATGTAGAAAATTTATTTATTTATTTATTTAAGTCTATGAATTACAAGACTATGATACAAAAGTGGCTGAGACTAAGCTACAGATATATTTAAAAACAACTATTATATAGAATTCAGGAGATTTAAAACTGCTACTCTTGAAAGCGAAAAATAGGGAGCAACATCATTATGGACGGAATTTAATTCCTGTAAAGCACGAGTAATGGGAGCATTACTGACATACTTAGTTTTAAAGTTTCGCCCGTAAAAAGGGTCGAAGTTCCTAAGAGATCGCTGGCGAACATTAAGTCGAATCCTTTCCAACAAGTAGGGACAATCAATTACTCTAGTAATAAAAGACAGGCACAGTATATACCTACGAATTTCTGACACTTAAAAGCATGAGACGAGCACAATATGACGACATGGGATCAATAAAATTCAGAGACCGAAGGGCATATTTGAGAAATATTTTTGGCACACGTTCGATTCTATTGATTGACTGACTACAAGGCCTCCAAATAAACACATCATATTCTAAATGAGATCTAACAAAATATGTATAGCGAAACTTAATAGTGTAGGGATCAAAGAACTTAGTGGGTGCGTCTGACGAAGCCCAACATCGAAAAAGATTTTGAAGTAATATAATTTATTGGGTTATTAAAAGTGAATTTGTTATCAAAGATAACGCCATGGTCCTTAAATTCGCTAACACACTGCAGGACACAAGTCGAGATACTGTACTTAGTACACACAATTTTAGATGTTTTCGAATAAGATGTTTGAAAGCACTTGGATAAGTTCAGCGAAAGTCGTGAATTCTGGCACCACAAGTAAAGCCTATTCATATCGGCTTGAAGTTTAATGTCATCCTCTTGAGTCTTGATCGCTGAGAAGATCTTAAGGTCATCAGCATAAAGCAAAAATTTAGCATATGAGAAACAACTTTTGATGTTATTAATAAATAACACAAATAAAAGCGGTCCCAAGATACTTCCTTGCGGAACACCAGAAGCGGCAGCAAAAGGGGTAGATGAAATACCATCAATTGTTACAACACAACGTCTGTTGCTCAAATAAGAGTGTATCCATTGTAGAAATGCAGAATGAAAGCCCAAACAAGCTAATTTTTTAACTAAGATTTTATGAGTAACTTTGTCGAAGCCTTTCGAAAAGTCGGTGTAAATACAATCGACCTGATAGCCAGCCGCGAAAGAATCAATGCAGTATTCACTAAAAATAGCCAGATCAGATACTGTAGATCTGTTAGCAATAAACCCCTGACTAGGGCAAATTAAAGATTTAACCACAAAGCTCAGCTTTGCACAGACCGCGTGCACAAAAATTTTGGAAATAGTTGACAGCTTTAAAATAGGCCTATAATTTCTAACGTAATTTTATTGCCACTCTTAAAGAAGGGCGTACTGAAAGAGAGCTATGTGTATCTAATATTTTTTTTTATTATGACACTATTGCAGCAAATGAACGATAGGAATGAATTGCTAGGCTAAATGCCATGGTTTATGATGGAATAAACTACGTTGAGATGTTTTTGAGAACTAGAAGATTTAGAACCATGTTTGACCCTTCTGTACTTCAACAATAACCTCAATAACACGTAGAGTAAGATTTTGGGCAATTTCATACTTCTAATGTCCATTAATCGTAGTTGTAGGATTTTTGGTAATTTGTTTTCTATTTTTTTTTTTTTGGCAGACCCAAAAAATATAAGTTAATAAAGTTTGATCTGGTATTATTTCAAAATATTAAAAACCAATAAATAAAGAAAATGTGTCGGAAAGCAATTATCCTTAGAAAAAAGGATAGTGTAATTTAAGCGCTCTCCTTTGTAGTGGTAAACTAATAGGAAGTCGGACCAATGCCAGCGAAAATCGCAAAAACTGTGAACTGGACACATTTGAGCTCTCAGTAAAAGGTGAGTAGTACTCGACAAAGCATTATTATTTGAATTACCTGGGCATGTATAAGTGGACACTAAACTTTCTTCAAGTACAGCTACGAAATGCATAATACTTGCTGAAATTTTGATTCCCTAAGGTTCATGGTCTAAGACAATTACATGACCTTCTCCGACTGGGAAGAAACGTCTAGATATGTATTTGGGTACTTAGAAAATTACCGAGAATATCAAAAATTGGGTAGTCGAAAAAGTCTTTTCGTATTTTGTCAATAGATGTCGTTGGAGTCATCTATCTCCAGTGCTACCAATCACATTGAGTCATATCATATGGTGTTAGAAAGGTGACATTTTAAGCTTCATTTAACCAAAGAAAAATTAAATTCGGAGAAGTTGAAAAAAAGTTATAGTTCAAAAATGAGTGAAAATAATGAAGAAATTCGCTATATTTTGAAATTTTTGTATAAAAAAGGGAAGAATGCCACGAAAGCTGTATCAGTTCGTGTAGCACAACAATGGTTCGCTCGCTTCCGTTCTGGAAGTTTCGATGTGAAAGATGGACCTCGCTACAGTCGACGTTTCGTTGAAAAAGTCGATGATATTATGGAAAAGATTAACCAGGACCGTCACATAAGCTGCCATGACATCGCCAAGGCACTAAACATTCATCATCAAACGGTTTTGAACCATTTAAAAAAGGCTGGTTACAAAAAGAAGCTCGATGTTTGGGTGCCACATAAATTGCCTGTGATAAATTTAATGGACCGAATTAACATCTGCGATTCTTTGCTGAAACGAAATGAAATCGAACCATTTCTGAAGCGAATGGTAGCTGGAGACGAAAAGTGAATCAAATACGACAATAATGTGCGAAAAAGATCATGGTGCAAGGGTGGTGAAGCTCAACAAATGGTGGCAAAGCCAGGATTGACGTCTCGAAAGGTTATGCTGTGTGTTTGGTGGGATTGGAAAGGAATCGTCCACTATGAGCTGCTCCAGCCTGCTCGAACGATTAATTCTGCACTTTACTGTCAACAACTGTTGAGATTGAAGCAAGCAATCGAAAAAAACGGCCAGAACTGATCAGCAGAAAGGGCGTCGTCTTCCATCAGGACAACGCTAGGCCACACACATCTTTGATGACTCGGCAAAAACTGGGAGAGCTTGGTTGGGAAGTTTTGATGCATGCACCATATAGCCCTGACCTTGCACCATCGGACTACCATTTGCAGAACTCCCTTAATGGAGTAAAGTTGGCTTCAAGAGAAGCCTGTGAAAATTACTTGTCGCAGTTTTTCGCCGAGAAACCACAAAAGTTTTACACTGATGGAATAATGTCTTTAGAAGAAAAATGGCAAAAGGTGGTCGACCAAAATGGTACATATTTGGTTTAATAAAGTTCATTATAAATATAAAAAAATGAGTTGAAGTTTGATTAGAAATACGAAAAGACTTTTTCGACTACCAATATTTTATGATAAAGAATTCATCAAACCGAGAAAAAAATGTGTTAATCCATCTCAACAAAACTACCTAGAAACACAAGAGTGTATAGGCAGCTGTGAGTGATCGGATTGTTGCCTCCCCAATTTTCAATAATTAGTTATATGCCTGACATAACATAAAGACAATATTGGATACTCGTGCTCCCTGGATCATCTCATTCTACTCACCGTTGCTCGAGCGAATCAGCGCGTGCACTTTTATAACCAGAATCATTGAGACTACTATCCTGGCGCAAAGATGGCAAGGAGTCCCATGGGGAACGCTTATGACCCGAACCTGTAGTTTGTTGTGACATTAAACCCTGACCAGAGCCAGAACCAATAGTGGAGCTTCCTGAACGCCAGCCATCCGAGTGACGAAACCATTGAGCACGTGCCGATTCGCCAATGCATGAGGCGCAACGAGATGTTGAAAAGCTAATGGAATGGATAGAAAAAATATAGTTTAAAATAGTATTCGTATTAATAATTTCACAATTCAGGTTTGTTTGCATTTTGCTACGGCTCAACCCGACTCAGAATCGAAAAACTAATGTTCGTTATTCAAATTCCAACGGATATTTTTTTTTACCTTTTGCACCGTATCGGAATGCAAAACAGGCCTAATTATAGGCATTTAATATGTACTAATAACTATTACCTTGTATTATGGTCTGATAGATAGCCACGATCTCGTTCTCTTTCACGCTCTCTTTCACGTATAAGCTCATTGCGATCGCTATAGTAACCGTCGCGCTCACGATCGCGTTCTTTATCGCGTAGCGTTGACAAAGGGCGATGCGGTGGCAAAGGAAGTGTCGAGGACTTAACGCTGGCTATAATTGAAAGAGAATGAAAATATTTTTTTAATTTATTTGACAATTCACAAAGTTGAATGTTAAAGTGGCAGAGTGTACGTTTTATCTTTATTTTTTGTTTGTTGAATATTTAAAGAAATAGCAAAAATTATGTGCAGTTCATATTAACTAATGGAAGTTTATTCGTACACAAAAATTGATCATTCCAAAACGGGTAAGGTTTCTATTGGATATAGTAGCTTTGGGGTTGTTCATGTGTTTGTGTGAAGCACTAAAAAGCGGCTACTTAAGTTCTTGGTCCCAAAAAGCATTGCATTGACAATAAATTTATAAATAAATATATCTTCTTTGGGAGATAAATAAATAAATTCCTCAAGTGTTGCGCTGCAAATCTTCTAATTTTTAAATCTTCTCTCAATTAGAATAAATGTATGTTCGAGTATAATCTTTACTATTCTTAAAGTGTTGCATACTATATTTTGTTAGTTTGTGATATATGTACGTATGTATGAGCACTACTTACGCCTACGCATTGGATATGGGCTGCGCTGTGTTGATCCAGGCAGGCTTTCGGCGAGTTCTTTAAAATTTTTTATATTCAATTGTTGATTTATTGGATATTAGTTATTTTTATTGAGAGTAAAGATGATTTTATTTTTTATTCATTTAATTTTTTTTTTTTGGGATGGTGCGTGGAAATATAATGAGATAATGAAAAATGCGATATGAGCGTCTTGCTGACTAATTATGTACATAGATGTACATACAAACATATAAACAATTAGACTTCAAAATGGAAATAATCAAGTTCAATCGTGCTTAAAAAGAATAACAATATATACATAAATACAATAATTAATCGAAAAATTCACAACCTTTAAAAGATATTAAATAATTAAATTTTCAAACAAATTAAAAGCAAAAAATAAAAAAAATACAGATTCCATTTTTTCAAGCGGGGAATTCGAATCACTAAACTGCGGCTAAATTGCCGATAAGTCGCTTAATAAAAATTCGCAAAATTGGTGGAAAATATAACAGAAAAGTTAAATTAATAAAATATAATTTACAACTTTTCAGTATTAAGGGAAAATTTATTTGACTGCCCTCCGTTAGACCTCTTTATAAAAAACAAATTACAACTTTTGCTTTAATCTTATTAAAACATCCCGAGAATAACACTCGAAAGGAATATTGATAAAAAGAGTGTTTACAATTTTTTGTTGTCCTAAGTTGTGAAACAAGTAAGCACGTCTTGAAACTTTTAATGCGTTTTTCACGAAACCAAGTTTTCAAACTAGTGAGCTTCATAACTCGTGCCATTTTTATGAAATCGACTAAAACTGAATACATAAAATTTTTCAAACCACTAGTATTGCACACAAATGTCTTCTTCTTCTTCTTAATTGGCGCGATAACCGCTTACGCGATTTTGGCCGAGCTTAACAAAGCGCGCCAGTCGTTTCTTTCTCGTGCTAACCGGCGCCAATTGGACACACCAAGTGAATCCAAGTCATTCTCCACCTGATCTTTCCAACGCAGTGGAGACCTTCCTCTTCCTCTGCTACCACCAGCTGGTACCGCATCGAATACTTTCAAAGCCGGAGCGTTTGTATCCATTCGGACGACATGACCCAGCCAACGAAGCCGCTGGATCTTTATTCGCTGCACTATGTCTATGTCGTCGTAAAGCTCATACAGCTCATCGTTCCATCGTCTGCGATATTCGCCGTTGCCAACGTGTAAAGGTCCAAAAAACTTACGCAGAATCTTTCTCCCGAACACTCCAAGCGTCGCTTCATCGGATGTTGTCATCGTCCAAGCTTCTGCGCCATACGTTAGGACGGGCATGATGAGAGTCTTGTAGAGTGTTAGTTTTGTTCGTCGAGAGAGGACTTTACTGCTCAATTGCCTACTTAGTCCAAAGTAGCACTTGTTGGCAAGAGAGATTCTACGTTGGACTTCAAGGCTGACATTATTATCGGTGTTAATGCTGGTTCCTAAATATACGAAGTCTTTTACAATCTCGAAATTATAACTGTCAACAGTGACGTGGGTTCGCCGACTGTTTGTTTGAAGACAGGAGGTACTTCGTTTTGTCCTCTTTCACCACCAAACCAATTCGCTTTGCCTCTTCATCCAGTTTGGAGAAGGCAGAACTAACAACGCGGTTGTTAAGGCCGATGATATCGATATCATCTGCATACGCCAACAATTGTACGCTCTTATAAAATATTGTGCCTGAGCGATTAAGTTCTGCGGCTCGTACGATGCTCTCCAACATCAGGTGAAAGAAGTCACCCTGTCTGAAACCTCGTTTGGTATCAAACGGCTCGGAGAGGTCCTTCCCAATTCACACAAATGTACCACTTTATAAAAACTCAATCAATTTTTTTTTAACTCTGAACGGTTCACCGATGACTAACGAGAAAAGGGATTTTGCCTGTGTTCTATATGTACTTGTCATAAATTTTACAATGCATGCAGCGAGAAAAAAGTTCCGTTATTATAGCTTTTGTTCGTACGCGTTGTCTACTCATAAATTATATTTAGTCTCGGGACAAATTTCCCTTGTTAACAATGGAATGGGAAGCTAGGAAAATCGCATTGCAGTGATTGCATTACAAAAGTGAGGAAAAAGTGCAAGTGAGATTTACGAATTGCAGAAAAAACTTAATATTTCGAGAAAGAAATCGAAAAAGAAATGGTCGCCCTCGCGTGGTTGGAACCAGTGCAGCTATAAAAGCCGTTCGAGAAAGAATTCGCAGAAATCTCCTTAGAAAGCAGAAAATCATGGCCAGGGAAATGCATGTATAGACCAGATCCATGTCAAGCCTAATTAGAGATGATGTCCATATAAAAGCCTTCCGTACCTCAACTGGTCATCTTTTGACAACGCGCTTAAAGAAAATTTGAGTTGACAGAAGCAAATAACTTCTTCGGTGGCACGCGGTCTTTGGCCATGAAAATACACTATTATTTTCACAGATGAGAAAATTTTCACTGTTGAAGACATTTTTCATAAGCAAAACGACAAAATCTTCAGCGCGGCCACTATCCAGCCTCCGTAATACTTTGTTGAGGAGTGTCTTGTAAAGGCGTTACATCTCTTCATTTATGCGAAGAAGAGGTTAAGATCGAGGCAAAAGTACGAGTATATCAGGAGGATGTCTTAGAAGGTGTGGTAACGCAATTGAACAGTACTCTCTTCAATGAAGAACGTTGGATCTTCCAGCAAGATTCCGTTCCAGCCCATAAGGCAAAAACCACCCGGCCGAGGCTAAAAAACAATATTCCTGGGTCTCATAGCCACAGAAGATTGGCCGTCTGGAAATCAATATCTGAATCCATTGGACTACAGTTTGTCATCATAATTGGAGAACATGACCTGTGAAAGACCTCACAGAAATTTGGAAAGTATCAAACAATCTTTGGTTCGAGCAGCGACGTCAATATCCATGGAAACCGTGCGTGCTGCAATATCTGAATAGCCTAATTGTTTGAAGGCTTGTGTAAAAGCAAATAGTGACCATTTGGAATGAAATTTTTTTTTTTAATATTTGCATGATTAAATAAAACTAACTTCATTAAAAAAGTGCTATAATTTCATAGCTATAACGGACTTTTCTTGTAACAGAACTTATGGCAGGACAAAATACTTATGAAGCCATATGCTTACTTTTCAGTTTAATATTTTTTCATAAAAAATAAAGAATATTTTCTAAGTTTTCTTTATTTTTTTGCATCGAAAAGAAAACCTAGGATATTTTTTTTCTCAGAAATAAAAATTATTTTTAATTTTATTTTTATGGCAGATCGAAAAACTTAAAAGGCCAACAGGACTCACCTCACCTCGCCTTAACTCACCACATCATATTTCGCTGTAAGTGATCGCGACCAATGGTAATTTAGACATTACACTTTAATACTTCATTTTAGAAGTATATTCCTTTATTTTCACTTTTATTTTCTAGTGAACAGTTTTGGCCATTTAATGTACGTATATTCTGTTAATTCTTCAAGGAACTGATCTTTCAACTATTTATTGCTGATCATCAACAACGCTAGGAATTGACAAACTTTTGCCCTACTTTTTTGTGCAACTTTTGTCCAAGCACAGCATACTTAAGCATGTCTTTCTGTCTTGTTAGAGCACTATTGCTTCAATATATAAGTAGTTTTTCTAGTGTCTAAAATAGATGATATGGTTGATTCTAGTATTTTCATCTCTGATATGCAAAATGTTCAAGTTTTAATTGAATTCCTTCGATTATACCCCCTCGCCTTGTGTAACCCCACAATTTGGTGTCAGCTTACGTCTCTTAGCCTTAGCTTTTCGCTTCTAAGCTTCCTTTTTGATGGTGTGTTGTCCCATGGCAAGGAAGGACTCGGGTCCTGTTAATAACGAAGCTGCAGCCTCTCTAGCCAAAACATCCGCTACTTCATTCACAATTAGATCCCCTTGCTCTGAGACCCATATGAGCCAATTATGAATTCCTAGCAAATTCAAAATCTCGATGCACTCAAGGACTAACGAGGACTTAACTCAAAAGATGATAATGCCTTAAGTGGCGCCTGACTGTCATTCGCAATTCGTAATTTGCTCATTTCGAACCTAAAACATACCCGATAAATCTTGACCTTTCCGACCCGTTTAGTGTCACAGATAGAAATATTGATGCCATCATCATGGATGTGTGATCACTTTTCCTAAAAAACTGATTTAGGGTTTTGAGATTTGTGCAAATTTATTCATATAACTCGAGTTATACAAACATCAAATAACCCGCTAATCTTAAATGGTATTGAGAGATTTTTTTAAATTAGTCGGCACCGAAGGAAATAGCAAAGTAGACGAATTTGCGGAGACCCTACTCCGTCTAACCAAACGAGGAATTTAATACCGCGTGCTTTAACTGAGAGGAAGAAGAAGGTCAGATGTTGAAAAGTGTAGAGAAGTGAAAGAGTATTGATCTTTTCGTTCTTCTTCTTAATTGGCGCGATAACCGCTTACGCGATTTTGGCCGAGCTTAACAAAGCGCGCCAGTCGTTTCTTTCTCGTGCTAACCGGCGCCAATTGGACACACCAAGTGAAGCCAAGTCATTCTCCACCTGATCTCTCCAACGCAGAGGAGGCCTTCCTCTTCCTCTGGTACCACCAGCTGGTACCGCATCGAATACTTTCAAAGCCGAAGCGTTTGTATCCATTCGGACGACATGACCCAGCCAACGAAGCCGCTGGATCTTTATTCGCTGCGCTATGCCTATGTCGCCGTAAAGCTCATACAGCTCATCGTTCCATCGCCTGCGATATTCGCCGTTGCCAACGTGCAAAGGTCCAAAAATCTTACGCAGAATCTTTCTCTCGAACACTCCAAGCGTCGCTTCATCGGATGTTGTCATCGTCCAAGCTTCTGCGCCATACGTTAGGACGGGCATGATGAGAGTCTTGTAGAGTGTTAGTTTTGTTCGTCGAGAGAGGACTTTACTGCTCAGTTGCCTACTTAGTCCAAAGTAGCACTTGTTGGCAAGAGAGATTCTACGTTGGATTTCAAGGCTGACATTATTATCGGTGTTAATGCTGGTTCCTAAATAAACGAAGTCTTTTACAACCTCGAAATTATAACTGTCTACAGTGACGTGGGTGCCGATACGCGAGTGCGCCGACTGCTTGTTTGAAGACAGGAGGTACTTCGTTTTGTCCTCGTTCACCACCAAACCCATCTTTTCGTCTCGATCTTTTCGTTACAGATGGAATAAAGAAAATTATGTAGCAGGACTTTTCTATAATAAAAATAGCCGCAGCTGTTGCGAAGAAAGCCTCTATTATTTCCAGTATTTTGCATCCACTAAGTGTAAGAAAATGCAGAATTTTACAAAAAAAAGTTGAGTCTAGTTTTATGATGAAATCAAAATGGTTTTACAAAGTTCGAGCAACAGCAAAAAAAGTTAGTTTTTATGCACACGAAATCCTTGAAATAAGTCATCTCGGGCTAATGGACTGCGGAGTAGTCTCTCTTGTGTAACACTGCAACCAATCAGCCTTTACCTTGGTTGCGTACATATTTTGCTACGCCTTTTTTAAGTGGCGCCTCTCTGTTACAACCGATATTTGAAACTAATTGCATGAAATCAATATATGCTCTATTTAAATTAGTACATTTACATTCATTAACAAAATATTTCACTTTTTCCGTTGTCGGCCGTTAAATATATGCAACCATTTTAAAACATAGCCTTACAAAGTACACGTATAGTATATATGTTGCTAAAATGTCTGTCAATTTTAATTAACCCTACTTTTATCCAATTAAACAGTTGCGACCCTCATTCCTACTCAACCCTTTGCTCGAGCTTATCAAAAGCATTCCCATACAAAAGTTTGACATTCACATTAGTAGTATGTAAAAGTATGCAACTACTTATACATACTTACGTATGCATTAGTATGAATAAGGCAGTGAAAATTTATCGAAAGCATTGTTTACTTGTATGTGTATTAGCTTGAGCGGGATTCTACATATATTTCTACACACATTTATGTGTTCGTAAGTGAGTATTTGCTTGTAGCTTGAATTGATTTTATACTACGTAAAGCTTATGTACTCGTTCGAGTATGTATGCATACAAATGAATCAAATGAAATTATAGAAAAAATCTATAAAACACTACTAAATATTCGTACAACTATTACTAACACGACAAATGGTAAGAAATTAAAAAAAAGAATTCAACAACATTTATAAGAAATAAATAATTTGTTAAGCTTGACGTGGTAAATCTATTGTCTTACCCAAATTTTCCATGCTTTGCGAAAGCAAAGCCTCAAATGTATGCAAACTGTACGATTCGGCATCCATTCCTTTAGCCAAAGTATTTCTCAAATGCATTTCATATTCCAGTAAAAGACGTGATGTTGGACTGCCTGGGGTTGGGGTGACATTTGGTGCTTGATGATGATGTTGATGGCGACCACCACCTGCGGTACGTTGCCCATACGATTGATCCTGATCGGAGTTGCCGTTGCTAG
The DNA here is from genome assembly GCA_037575425.1 of Anastrepha fraterculus. Lineage (NCBI taxonomy): Eukaryota > Metazoa > Arthropoda > Insecta > Diptera > Tephritidae > Anastrepha > Anastrepha fraterculus. The sequence goes on from JAYXIM010016567.1 coordinate 19,648, forward strand.
AGCTGGGCGTTGTAGCATAGCATTGATTGTCAAACATGACGTTGTCGGAGGGTGGTGAACCCTCAATGCAGCTACGTTCGCGTTCCAATTCCAAGTACAGATTTCGTTGTGGATATCCACGACCAATTTCATGAGATGATCTGCAATGTAAGCGCAAAACCAAATTCAAACTTAAGAATATTTTATTTTTGAATAGAAAGATTTAATTTTATTTTCTAGAGATTTAAAAAGTTTATCCTGCCGGCCTAAAAGAAACACTCATTAATTCATAAAAGCTAAGTAAATATTGGAAGAAAAAATTTACATTTCATTGGAACTGTACGTTTATTTATCTAATATGAAAAAAATATATCAATGGAAGAATTATATGTATGCATATATTTAGGAGCAGGCAAGAATTGTTGCAAGTTACAAGTAATCGCTTTTATTCGTGGCTTCTGTGTCTTTAGTAACGCCCACTGAAGTTTTCTGGAAAATATTTTTGTGCAGCAGTTTAGTCCTCATTTTAGAAATAATCTTGGAATGCATTTTTAAATGTTAATGTTAAATGTTAGAAAATATAGGTACATATCCAAGGTTTGCTACAGATTTTTAATCTTCAGATATACCGAAAGGCAAGAAGTGAAACTGTTCTTCAATATGCTGCAACATGAAAATATTAATAACCTTGTGCGTCTCTGAAATGCAAAATGAAATTAGATGAAACCGCGCCTTTTCGAAAATGTTGGCATATTAAGTTATATAAGAAGCCACGAGTTTCTTAAACCAATTGCAAAGACGACGTAGATTATTAAAAACTTTTAACGCGGGCACCGTAGCTGAATAGGTTGATGTGTGACTGCTATTCGGAAGCGCATGGGTTCGAAACCCCGGGCACGAAAAACCAAATGATAGAAAAAGTTTTTTTAATAGCGGTCGCTTTTCGGTAGACAAGGTAGACAACCTTCCGAACAAACTTCCACAATGAAAAAGCTCGACACAAATAACCTTCTGTCTCTCGGAGGCGGCATAGGAGCTCGGCCAAACAGCCAAGAAAGGGCGTAAGCGCCACATCAATAACTACGAGGGGTGCCTTGTATATGTCGGGATTTGGCAACCCTGGTGTTGCAATCTCGCAACTGACAGCTCTATCGCAAAGTTTGACATTTTTTGGCTTTTACGTACTCAGAACGTTTTGAAATACCAGCGCTATTTGTGTTGTTTACAGTAACTTAAAAGATTCATCTCGGTCTAAAAATGGAATTAAATCGTGAACATTTTCGTGCGATTATTTTTTACAACTTTCGACATGGATTAACTCAGCAACATTGCATGGATGAACTTAATTCATTTTTTGGCCATGAAGCTCCATCAAGGACCAGTGTTTATCGATGGCATGGTGAATTCAATCGTGGTCGTAGTTCACTCCAAGACGAATTTCGCGAAGGTCGTCCAAAATCAGTTGTTGTTCCGAAAACCATTCATGCTGTGCGCGAACTGATATTGCAAGATCGTCATGTGACCTATCGTGAGATTGAGACAATATTAGGCATTAATGAGACCAGCATACATTCAATATTGCATAAACATTTGACTGTCAAAAAAATTTGTTCGAGTTGGATCCCACACAATTTTTCAATCGCTCAAAAAAAGACTCGTGTCGATTGGTCGAAGGAAATGCTCAAAAAATACGATCACGGGGCTTCGAAACACGTCTATGACATCGTGACAGGTGATAAATCATGGATTTACGCGTATGAGCCCGAAAGTAAACAGCAGTCGACTGTATGGGCGTTTCAAGATGAGCCAAATCCAACAAAAGTTGTTCGCGCACGAAGCACTTCCAAGCAAATGGTCGCCTGTTTTTTCGGAAAAACTGGACATGTCGCAACCGTACCACTAGAACAACGCAGAACAGTAAATTCTGAGTGGCCAGAATCAGGAGCCATTCTTATTCGTATTCCGAATTCCACAATACATGATCTTAATAAAATTTATTAAAAAAAATCAATTTTCATTTATGAAAGATTTACGAGGAGTGCCTTTTATATGTCGGGATTAGAGAACAAAAACAAATTTTAATCATCGAAAATCACTTTATTGTTTTTCAAAATATTCTCCAAAAGTGTATCTTGCATGCGTTTGAACCAATTGTCGAAGCACTTTTGCCACTCTGAATGAGGTACCTCCAAAACATGCATTCTGAATGCCGCAGCCGCTTCTTCAGGTGTCGAAAAACGTTGACCTCTCAGTTTGTTTTTTACGTACGGGAATAAAAAGAAGTCATTCGGTGCCAAGTCAGGACTATACGGCGGATGACCCATTAACTCGATGTTTTGGGTGCTCAAAAATGCAGTTGTTTGAGCCGATGTGTGAGAGCTCGTATGGTCCTGGTGAAGAGTGATCCGTCTTTGGCGATTGGTTTTCCTAATTTCTTGGAAGACAACTGACAAACAAATGGTTGTGTACCACTCAGAATTTACTGTTCTGCGTTGTTCTAGTGGTACGGTTGCGACATGTCCAGTTTTTCCGAAAAAACAGGCGACCATTTGCTTGGAAGTGCTTCGTGCGCGAACAACTTTTGTTGGATTTGGCTCATCTTGAAACACCCGATGAGCGATTGACAAAATGTGTGGGATCCAACGCGAACAAATTTTTTTGACAGTCAAATGTTTATGCAATATTGAATGTATGCTGGTCCCACTAATGCCTAAGATTGTCTCAATCTCACGATAGGTCACATGACGATCTTGCAATATCAGTTCGCGCACAGCATGAATGGTTTTCGGAACAACAACTGATTTTGGACGACCTTCACGAAATTCTTGGAGTCTTGGAGTGAACTACGACCACGATTGAATTCACCATACCATCGATAAACACTGGTCCTTGATGGAGCTGCATCGCCAAAAAATGAATTAAGTTCATCCATGCAATGTTGCTGAGTTAATCCACGTCGAAAATTGTATAAAATAATCGCACGAAAATGTTCACGATTTAGTTCCAACAACGATTTAATTTAAACCACACAAATAGCGCTGGTATTTCAAAATGTTCTGAGTACGTAAAAGCCAGAAAATGTCAAACTTTGCGATACAGCTGTCAGTTGCCAGATTGCAATACCAGGGTTGCCAAATCCCGACACATATAAAAGGTACCCCTCGTATAATTAAATATTACAGCGGTATTTTGTTTATCTACTATCAACTGTGAGAAATTTGCTTTTTTGTACGAAAATTTCCTTCAAACTTTGATTTGGTATACAATTTAGTTACAAAATAATATATTCATCATAGTAGGTAATATTATCTGAGACTTCATAATTGATTTCCGAACCGAAAAATTCTTAACAATTGCATTATTTTTCCTCGTATTTATTTTCTCTAGAACACTGTTGGTTATCGAATCCTTATGCCAACTACCATTAGGCTTTGTTAAGGTATCAGAATCGTTAGAAATTTTTCAATTGATGTAAACAATGTATGATGTAAACAACTATTGATTCCACACTTAATCAATGATTCGACTCTACGTAAGGAGTTACTTGTTACCAGCTTCCGTTTGGTAGGGATTGGTTAATATCTATTTGATTAGCGGCTTTCACTTTGTCACAACAAATACACTAAAGGTAAGCGATGCTTCCACATTATGCTCCACAAAAAATATTCCGCTTCAAACGGTATGGACCATTTTCACAATGTTAATTTTGCGCTTAAATTTCCGACTATGAGCACCTCAAAAATCACGCACCGGCCGCACTTGTTGCCGCATGTTTTTGCAACTCTCTTCCTTTATTTGCCAATTTACACTAAAAATGTCGGCGAAAATTTATTGGTGCGGACTGGCTTAAACAGCGAAGTACCCTATGATCAGAAAGTCCCGGGAATGTTTAAATAAAACAAAACAAAGTTAAATTTCAGGCAAATTTTTTTTATCTTCTCCAAAAAATAATGCGTTTGAAGCAACACACATGTGCCAACGTTTAATCCAGTCCTCTATGCACCCCTGGTAGGGATGGCCTTCAGCTCCTTCATCGCATTCTCTTTAATCTCCTCTACCGACTGAAATCTCCTTCCTCGAAGAGGTAATTTCAACTTGGGAAACAAAAAAAATCGCACGGGACCATATCAGGTGAATACGGTGCTTGCACGATGGTGTTTGTTTACTTGGTGTTTGGTCAAATAATCCAATAATAATGGGCACGGTGCGATGGGTCGTTATCATCATACAAAATCCAAGAATTGTTTGCCCACATTTCCGGCCGTTTGCGAGATACAGCATCTCTCAAACGTTTCAAAACGGATAAATAATATTCTTTATTGACTGTCTGGCTCGATGGAAGTTACTCATGGGGCACTACGCCTTGGCAATCGAAGAAACCAGTCTTCCCGATCAGCCCGGTACTTTTTTATCATAGGGTACAACAGCTTAACCGCTAGATGGTGGTTGCTCTGCTGGTTGCTTTGCCGGTTAGACTTTAGCTTTGCTTTGGTCTTGGCACAGTCATTTTACTGTTTGTCTCACTAAGTTGCAAGCACAGCTTTTTGTTGTGGTAATTTTATTTTCTCTATGCACAGTATTTATTCAATTTCTCTTCTAATTTCATGTTATTTGTTTTTTATTTGCTAACTTAAATATACTCACACACATATACACATGCACACAGTTACACTTACCTCGATCCCGAGAATCTCGACGATTGACTGCTCACGCGTCCCATAGTATTGTTGTTGTTCATTATGTGGTGCATGCCAGCAGGCCCGCCGCCACCCATACCCATTCCCATACCCATACCGCCGCCATGCTGATGCATATGTTGTTGCCCAAGAGTATTAGCCACATTGGCATTGTAGTAATTGTAACGGCGCCGACCCATCTCCGGTGAAGTAACGGGACTCTCAGTGCTGGGCATGGGCTTTAGCATGCGTTTCAGAGTGCTCGTGTCGACGTTCATGTCCTCGGTGCTCTTAGTCTTGCGTCTGGTGTTGTTGTTGATTATGTTGTGCTGGTGCTGGTGCATGTCATGTCCGCGTGCATCACGTGTCTGAAACGATAACGGGCGATTGCATGTAATTTGCATGCTTATTTTTATATATATGTATATATTAGAGCATAAAAATATGTATGTACTCGTATTTGTTAGTATGTACAGGAACACAGCAGTGCATAATGTTATTAGTGCGGTGTTGTAACTTAAGTAAATTATTCAGATGCAGATTGACTGCATGCACGTGGGGAGGGGATGGAAAATCAGAAATCGCAACAACAAAATTACGCAGAATCGGTGAAAGTAGGGGCGGCTATTATAAAATACCTAAATGTGCAGTTGTTTAGGTGATTTGTATACAAACACATTCAAAAATTATACTCAAATGTATAGGTGCGTGGCATAAACACGCAACATGAGTGGGCGAACGCTTTGAACTTTCAGGTATGACCACTCACTTACCTCTAATCTGTGGCATTTGTGGCATATTTCAGGTTATGCACTGGGCATCAAATGAGTTTCGCTCTACCAGCACATTTCGATTAAATCGAGTATGTAAAAATTACGTGCTTCATATCGATATGTAAATAAGTGACTGAAGTTCCCTCATGTATTTGGGCACGGAATACCGGCAGAATCGATTGGATACCTACTGCGAAAACAAAACATCAAAACAGTAGAAAAATATTTTCTGGTAACAGTAGAATGTCGGCAGGCTATAGCAAGTACCTGTCTGCTTTGATCCCATGATCAACCTGAGTCGCACAGCTTTAAGTTTTGGAACAACCTCAAGACGGACACCCTTATCAAAGCATCCAAAGACGGTCCATGGGTCACACCATCATTTGATATTTTCAGAGCAAACTCAGTATCAATTCGGTTTTCTAGATTGGAATGTAATGAAATCGAATTGTGGGCGGCCGGAATTTTTCCAAGCACGCAGCCAAATATGCGCCATTGCACTTAAGTGCTAAAGAGATGATTCAAAGAGTAGGGAAAGACCGGTAGGTTGGGCATTCATTGCTCCTCTGCAAACTTCCCAGATACTCATTTGAATATTGGCAACTTGTCGTAGAAAAGAAAATGTAAGGAGTCCGCCCTCAATTTATCAGACCATTGGGTACCATTTAAGTCTGGCACAACGCGAACAGAGCGTCAAAGAAAATGTTATGGAATATACTTATGCTCCAAATGTGATAGAGAAAATGGTATGTTATGTTCTCCAAATATGATGCCTAAGATGACCATATGTAGGTCTTATGGAGAAGAAATGTTGGACTTTTCAGGAAATACTTGGTTATTCTGCAACTGTTAGTGCTTCACCAACCGTTTTCGTTGACTTTATAAATAAAAATTTGAAGTACTCCACTGTTCCTGCTATGTTTGGCTCTAAAATTTGCTTCGATCTAGTTGTACCATCCAAGAAACCGCAGTTCCCCAATTCATTAGCCATTTCATTGCCGTGCACACCAGAGTGTAATGGCATCAGCATAAGTTCAAGCTCATTCCATCTTACAACGGGATGTAGCCTCAAATTACGTGGTCTCTAAAATTTTCCATGTACTCTGTTTTTAGAAAATTTCCCGACTTTCAAAGATCTAGAATCTCCACAGAGGTTCCCAGTAAATTACACCGTACATCATCCATCAGGTTACGTATATGTTCGCCCGTATATTTCATACGTCTGTATGAAGTAGATACTTTCCCATATTTCCAAGAGTTGTCCAAATCCTTAGCAATCCATCACCGTGATTTTATTTATGGCGGGTTTGGCAATGGTGCCGCACATCGCACCAGTAAGTACAACAACCATTAAATTTAATTAAATTTTGGAACTCGGCAGGGCAAAATATAAATCTTTCAGCAAATGTCAAAAATGCGCTTATGTCACGTGGGTCCCGAGACACATACCTAAACACTATTTTTAGATTCGATGGACTCTTCTTCTGGATATGTTGAGATCTAACTTAGTCTTGATCTTCCGGTAAGATGTGTTTTTTTCAACAGTAAGACACCGAGTTTCAGGCTTACGCTTAACTATCGAGATTTTTTAAAAGATTAGAAATCGTATTTTTAGTGGTTGATTCACTCTAGCAGTTATATCGGCAATTTTTGTTGTAACTTCATTTAAATCCATATCAATCCGCGTTCCTCCTCCGATAAATGTGTAGTCCTGGATGTGTAAATATAATGATAAGTGAACGAGCTGGCTATATAGGGGACTATTGAAGCGCTTTTCCCGTGAAATAAGGAGACTGGAGTGTCCATGAGTGAGCGCGGAGTTAAAGCATAAACGTTCCAAGGCGCAAGATGCTTTGGTCACTGGTAGATAGATAAACAGAAACTCTCTAATTTTATGGGTGTCCCTACCGGACGTTGTCCATTAGGTATATACGCGGTGAAACTTTAGTACCACTGCGAGTCCTTTCTGCAGCTGTTGTCTGGAAGCTGAAGTGGAATCATCTCGGCACGTTCAACTCAGCTGTTTCGCTCTCGCCAAGCTGATATTGAGATATCTTGCCACTGACACCTGCGGATGTAGCAGGTTTAGACATGACAGGCCTAATGACTTTCATCAGTAGCCGACAACGGTTAATGCAAACGTAGTGCGGCCATCGTTCGGTCGTCATAAGAATTTCGAGGAAATATACGAAACAGAATATTCTTATCGTATGTCACTCAGTGGGCATATAAGTGAATGAACTCCATTTGCATTGGCATAAAACATCTCAATTAGTTTATATTTTATGTGTAGCAAATGAAAGTACGTCACGTGTGTGACATGTTATAAAAACGTGGGCTCAGTTGAACAATTAAGACTTAGGGCTTTTGAATATACATACATACTTACATACTTCTTTGTGATATGGTTTTTTTCTACTTTTTTGGCATATGTATTGATTTAAAAAATAATACAAGTCTCACTGTGGCTACTTTATTCTTTAATTAGTCCTATTTACTCACCATTTCATCGGCGTAATCCTTGGTACGTGTGCCTGTCGATTTGGTGGAAGTGCCAACATTCTGGTGTAATGGTCCACCAACTTGAGTGCCTTCATTCTTCGATATATCCATGTCTTGCTGACCGCCAATGAGTCCATCATCTGGGCCCACTTGTGAGCCAACGTGATTTTGTGTGCATAAATCGTTTGTGCCGGTGGCCACACCGGATACCATTACGCTAGGAGTGCCTGTGTTGACACCAGCATTAGAGGCGGCAACATTCGGATCCTGTTGTTTTACTTGGCGACCCAAGGTATCTGTTTGTGAAAATTAATGTACAAAGATAGGATATTAAATATTTTCTTAAGGAATATATATATTTCTTTATTTCAATTCATTTTGTTAAACTACCTACCTACTTATCTTAATCTATTATTTCATTTCAATACTTAAACAGCTTTTTAGCACACCTAGCACAGTTCCAAACCCAATTGAAATACACAGCTAGTTTGCTATAACTGTGCTCTCACATAAACTACTAGAAAAAAGCTAAAGCATTCTCTTTCGCTGGGTCATCCTGTGTTTGAGCTTTTACTGTGCCTTTATGCAAAAGCTCTTAAAGGCTTGCAAGCTAACCAACATACCGAATCACTTATAAGTAGTTTTATATATATATATATATATATATAATTGGCGCTTACACTATTCTTGGGTGTTTGGCCGAGCTCCTCCTCCTGCGGTGTGCGTCTTGATGTTGTTCCACAAATGGAGGGACCTACAGTTCCAAGCTGACTCCGAACGGCAGATATTTTATTATTTTTTATTTTCATGGCAGAAATACACTCGGAGGTTTGCCATTGCCTGCCGAGGGGCGACCGCTATTAGAAAAATGTTTTTATTCATTTTTTTTGTCACCGAGATTCGAACCTACGTTCTCTCTGTGAATTCCGAATGGTAATCACGCACCAACCCATTCGGCTATGGCAGCCGCCTACATACATACATTGGTTTTAGCCCTACACTCTGCACAATAACCAAAAGATTTAAGCCAGGTACTTTTACGAATACGTAACTCCTAGTGGAATTTAAAAATATGTATGTATATATTTTTGCTGAGTCATTTAATATGTAACAATTAATATTTTTTGTTTATTTGTTCGTACCTAATGCGCTGTCATGTCCTTCAAACCAAAATTTGGTCAGCTATTACGTGCTCTTCTGTGAAAATTACAGGAATAGTTAAATTTTAATTAATACGCCACGGTCGAGTAATCCACAACTTCTACTTGTATGAGTACATTCAGATATCAACTAAAACTCTTCATATTTACAACATACAAAATCAAGTTATAAGTAAGAAATGCTTAGGTAGTCGGCTACGAAAATAATGCACATCTATACCCCTTTGTGGTCTAACTATGAGTTCTTAAAATGATAATACAAAACAGAAATATTGTTGGAATCTATTTTTTGAATTACAATCTGATAGATAGTTTCATAGCATTTATTTTTTTAACATAAATAATATCTGGAAGATGTCCGCCGTGGCTACGACTTACATAGTCCACTCGATCAGTCCAATTTTCGACTACTTTTTCCAAGAAATCTGAATAACAAATCTAAATGAGCTCAATCAGCAAAAATGCGCCGCGAAAGATGGTTATTTGGCTTTAAGGGGGAGGTAGGGTTTAGCGCTAAAAAAAAACACTTTTTTTTGGAATTTTTTACAGAAATATGGCTTAAGATACTTTAATAAAATCAGTTGCATGTTATTGTACATCTTTTCAATAAGTTTTTAAAAAATATTAATAATAAAATATTGACAAATAAGCCCATGACAGAGTTTTTTTGGAGATATGTTTTTCGAGAGGTGCTCTGCGGTGCCAATCGGCATTCGTCGTAGAATCATCTGAAACTAAAAAAGTCGAATTTTTCAGTTAAAGTATGACGTAATGCTCCCCCCTACATTAATAAAATTTTTTTTTTCATTTTTGTAGTTTTGGTGGCAAAAAAACGTAAAACGAGCATTTTTGGCGAAAAATTTCGCCATATTTGTAAGTGAAAAACAACCTTAAAAAAAAAAATAAAAAAAAAAACAGTGTAGGGGGAGGTATTTTTGATTTAGAAAACGTGTGCCAAATTTGAAAAGAATCGGTTGAATAGTTTCGGAGTTGTGATTGGCACCGACTTTTAAGAAGTCGTTTCGGGAAAAACGCGTTTGAAAAAATGACTCTGAGAAATTATCGATGCTCCGCATTCGAGGTAGAGTGCCTACAAAGGCTATAACTTTGAGAGTTCTGCTCCGATCCACTTAAAATTTTGACACAACATTCTTGAAATGATTTACTATAAGATGAGTGAAGAAAAAAAAATTCGATTTTGAAACCCTACCCCCCCCCTTAATTCTTGCCCGAGCTGTATTTTATGTACACGTAAGGCAAGATCCTTACGTAAAATTTCCCACGCAGTCGAAGGGCAGAGGTCAACATGTTGAGAACTTCACTCTGTGAACATCGTGAAAAATTTTTTTTTTTCAAAGTAAATTTCCACAGCTTCGAAGCGTTGTTCTGGCGTTAAACGATTGATAATGACTTACTACCCTTACTGAATAGAAATGTCAACATATAGGGTGGGCAATGTAAAATTTGCTTTTTGAATCGGCTATAAAAAAAAAAAAAATCAATATTTTTTCACACTTTTTTTTTATTTTGAAGATTCAACATTGTCATTTATGAATAAAAAATAATATGGTTCAAATCACCGCCACGACTGGCTTTACAGTAGGCCATTCGATCAACTCAATTTTTAAGCACATTTTCGATTGTTTGGGCTCCAATTTCATGAATGGCATCTTCGATTTCGTGTTTCAAAGCATCAATCGTCTCTGGATGGTACGCATAGCATTTGTCCTTAACGGCTCCTCTAAAAAAATAGTCCGACGGGCTTAAATCACAGCTCCGAGGCGGCCAATTGATATCGGAATTTCGGCTGATTATTCGGTTTTCAACAACGGTAGCCAAAAGTTCGAGTGTAACTTTGGCAGTGTGACAAGTTACACCGTCCTGTTGAAACCAAATGTAGTCCATGTCATCCTATTCAATTTTGCATTCTTGCATCTTCCACCACCTCAAATACGTATTTAAATGAAAATTTTTTAATCGAAAGTTCTTATTGAAATTTAAAAAAAAATGCGAATTCAATATTATTATTTTTTTTATAACGACTTTGCCCAAATGCCATTACCATCTTGCGGTATACTCGTAAACACCAGTTTTGTCTAGCTTCCAACGTTACCGATACAACTGGTGCACCAATGAAATCCATTTTACTTTTAAGTATCGTTGCTTTATTTAATTTTATAACATTTATAAAATGATATATTTTTTATATCAATAATTATCAACGATGTAAACAAATATCATCCGAATTTCACTAATTCGAACTTAGCTCAAGTAGTTGGCAACACTAACTACGAATACATCGGAATTACTAATTACCTTCCCGAATTCGTACGTAATACATAATAGGGCTGCATAAAAACAACATCACATCCACGAAGAATGCATTAAAAATTAAAATAATAATAAAGATTTTTTTTTTAATTAAATTAAATTGAGGTATAAGTTGTACACCAGCATATCAAACATTTTTTTCTTTTAATGAAGAAATCTAAGTTTGTATTTACTTTACATACATACATACATTATTTCAACAGTTTGTTTGTACTTTTTTACTTGTATCTCCGAAAATATTGGGATGAAAATAAGGACCGAACAATTTCCAAAGTAACTGTCTTCAACGAATGGCAACTCTTTGCTATTAAATGTTTGGTGTGTCACAGCACAAATTGTCACCCAATGTTGGCGTGCCAATTATTCTCTTGCGGAATACTCCGAAATACTCCTAACGTAACAAGACTCGCTGTGAAGAAGATGATCCCGAATGTAATCGAGGCAACTATTTATTCTTAAACTTGGAGTACATCTTCATTTCACACATTCCCATTATTTCCACCGACATGCCTATTAACTTAGATAGGCTAGGTGGATTTGGTAAATATAAGATAGATTTATGATTAGAACCAAGATGTTTGTCAAAAATAAAGTTTGGCGGTTGGTCTCTGATGATGTGGAGAGCTGTGAGTACACTTGGAAATATCCATATCTACTATATTGTATTCCCTTTCTTGAGTGGCAATCGATTTCTCCAGATCTCAATATCATAGAGAATTGGTTCGAGCAGTGAATTGGTTCGAGCAGTTTATGGAGGAAATAAGTGGTACTCTACAAAGGAATATTTAGAATTCTATTCTACACACATGGGACTTCCTTAACACGCAACTACTACAAAAGTTATTTGACTCAATGCCGAACAGCGTATTTCAAGTTATTGAATAGTTTGGAAATACAACACATTACTAGGGAGAGCACATAAAAATATGTTAAAATATTCCCATAATCGAAGTGCGTTCATACCTACCCTCTTCTCAGCTAATACAAATGATTTTGTTTTTGTTGCTTGTTATGTGAACGTTTTTCTCTTAACACACTTGACCAAACAGTGCACGAAAAAATATTTTCTCTAAACCACAATAAAAATATATATAATATATTGTGCATTTATAATTATGCAACGGGGTGTATAAGTACTTATGTATATATCTTTACAGACGACACCATTGTAAACTCTAAACGGCTTTGAGAATTATTTTGCAGGTGCAAAGGAATACAGCTCATAGGAATCATCCAAGTACCCAAAAACAATTTATGAATTTTTAGTAAATTTTTGCTCGGTGTCAACTTTATAGCTTTCACTACAGTGATATAATAAAAAAAAATTAAAAATAGTCAATAAACTAAATATTGAAACGCAATTTGAAGATGTACGGACGCCAATTTTGTAACCTAGACTAAATTGTGTTTTTAAAAAATGTGCCAATAATTTTATATTCCAGATTGCGGCGGGCAACGCAGATATTGTTGACATCAAGCTACTTGAAAACCATTTCCATGTAAAAGATTCTCTCTGTGATGCGACAGAAGATTTTTTTTATTGATAATACTATTAATAAGCAAGAAGTTTTTGAGTTTAACCCTGCAGTAGTCGCGCGGTGTACATATGTAATCCACCATTGTTAAATTTTAAATTTCTTGAAAATCTTGCATCGATTTCATCGAAGATTTTTGCTACTTGTAACTAACAAATAGAGAGTCACTCTCAGTGTTCCGCTGTTAATTGTCGTTGTATCGCTAGAGGTTCGTGAAATTCATGGTCTACGTACATATGTATGCCGCGCGACCGATTACGTAAGTATTTTAAATTCGGTTTTATGCTAATAGCTAGTTATACTTTGTAAAGAAAAGTGGACTTTTGGCATACTTTTTCATTTTACAATTTTGTGGAACTTTTCTGATAATATTTGCATATGTATGCTGCTCTGCTGAAATGACTTTGGACGAACAACTCTTGTCCTTCAGAGGCCGTTGTTCTTATCAGCAGTATATTCCAAATAAACCTGCTAAGTATGGACTGAAAGTTTTTGCACTTGTAGATGTTCATTACCCATACACCTATAACTTAGAAATTTACGCCGGCCAACAACCCGAAGGTCCATTTCGGTTAAGCAACGAGAGATTTGATATCGTGATGAGAATGGTGCAACTAATTTTGAATAGACATATCAATATTACTATGGACAATTAGTTTTCCTCTCTGAAAATAGCAAAGCAATGATTTGATAATGGCATTACAATGGCTGCTACCGTTCGAAAAGAAAAAGAGAAGTTCCCCGGGAATTTAGAATAGCTAGAGGCAATCCAATATGCTCCTCCAGCGATTTATTCTGATACCGGAGATCAACGGCGGTGATCTGGTTGACAAGATGTGTTCTCTTTATGACTTATCTAGGAATTCGAGAAGGTGGCCGCTGACTAAGTTCTATAATCTTGTAAACCTCAGTGCTCTCAACGCAATATGCATTTACACTGCAAACAGTAACTATGAATCTGTCAAAAGGCGTGATTTTCTCATAGACTTAGCCTTGTCTTGGATGAAACCACTGGCTCACTAAAGATTAACACTTACCACGCTACCTAGAACACTGACATTTAAAATAAAAGACTTCCTGCATCTTTCACAAGTTGTAACTCATCAAGGTCCAACGCAGAATAACTACGTCGGTCGTTGCTAAGATTGTGGAAGGGCCCGTAATAAAAGCACCCGTAAAGTGTGTAACGCTTGCAATAAACGCATTTGTCCTGATCATTCCAAGACTGTATGCTCGTCATGTTTCGAAAACAATTAAAACATCTCAATTATCTTCTGGTTATTATATATATATTTTATACTTTTGTGAAGTATCTTAATTTTTTGTTAAAAAATGAAGTTTTGGTTTTTAATTATTTTATGTAAGAACAGAAAGTTTATTTATGTTAGTTTTTATTAATATTAATAAATTAAACAATAAGAAGAATATTTAAGACAAAAGCAATGGAAGAATTAAATATTTATATTTTGTATTTTTAATGTTAAAATGGATTACATATGTAGACCGCGCGACCAATTACGTCAGTTTCAGGGGCGCGACTACTGTAGGGTTAAAGAACATGTGAAACAGTTTTGCAATGAATTTGTTGCTTAAACGTTTATTTTAAAGACACTGGCTTTCTAAGCTTACGACAAAAAATGTCATAAACGATAAGCGAATACCGCAGTTTAGTTTTTTTGTGAGAGGCAAAATAAGACAAGTGATTTCAGCGATTTTATGCTATCAAAATAAAGCATCAAAGAAGTTGCATCAAATTTTGTGTAAAAAATGGAAATATTGACAGTGGCATACGGTGAGAGTACTCTGAGTCAGATGAAGAAGAAGATGTGAATGACCACGCTCGCTTGAGAAAGTGAAGAAAATTGTTATAGAGTATCGTCGAATCACAATTACAGAAGCTGCTGAGGATATCGGCACTTCAGCTGGCTCATATCATGCAATCTTTTCGGAAATTTTGGTCATGAAGCGTGTGGTAGGTAGCGCAGTTCGTTCCGAAATAGCTGAATTTTGACTTAAAACAACGTCGCATGAGCATCGCTCAGGAATTGTTGAATGGCGTCAACGATGATCTAGATTTGCTTAAAAGGGTCATAACTGGCGACAAAACATGAGTATATGGCAATGACATCGAAACTAAAGCCCAATAGTCCCAATGGAAGAGTCCAGGAGAGCCAATAGTCGATAGCAGAAAATCGCCGAACACGCAAAACACTTGTCTTATTTAAACCTCTCTAAAACAAACTAAACATGCTATATGGCTAAAACCGTGAACATATCTTCGAGACGAGTGTACCAACATAAAAGAAAATAATAATCGAAAGTCGAATGTACGTAGCCCACGAAATTTGAAACCTTCACTTTTTTGAACAGACCTCGTATGTATAATTTTTTTTATCAGAAGCTATCAGAAATAAAAAATTTATTAAAACAATCAAGAAGCCTACTCGTATGTTAGATTACAGGTTGGAATTTTTTATATATTACGGTCATATTGTTTTAACTTGAACATTCAAAATAAAGCGCAGTTAGTCATACTACAGAAGTCGATGAGGATAAATTAATAAACCAATTTAATACGCTTTTCTTAGGTGTAGACAGTCATTTAATTAATTTTGTTTACGCATCCAGATATTTTTTCTTTTTTGTTATAGTTATATAATTTAATTTATATTTACTTATAATGTGAAAACTCCATTTTTTTGTTTACGTCTTTGCTTTTAATTTTCAAGAAGTACATTCGGCTTGAGGAAAGTACATTTTTCCATGCACAAAATTATAAAAGAAATAAACAAATTTTACAACCCTGATAAATATATTTGACCTATCTACCTAAATTTTTCTCGCATTATATTCGTTGCGCTCTTAT
This sequence comes from Anastrepha fraterculus, assembly GCA_037575425.1. Taxonomy (NCBI): domain Eukaryota; kingdom Metazoa; phylum Arthropoda; class Insecta; order Diptera; family Tephritidae; genus Anastrepha; species Anastrepha fraterculus. The sequence goes on from JAYXIM010016567.1 coordinate 35,470, forward strand.
GCAACTCTCTTAATACGCTTTGTATATATTTAACATGTTCCATGTATTTAACAGCTCTGTATTATTCTGCACTTACCCTGTCCGCCAACTGCATTCATGGATTGAGCGCCTACACCACTGCCGGCTACATTATCATACAATGAAGTGCTGCTGGTGGCATTTGCCATCGCCTTCTGCTGTCCACCAACATCGACATCGGTTATGCGAGAGCCTACAGAGCGTGGCAAAGTGGATGAACCTGCAAAATGTGAATGAGGTGTGATGAGATTGCGATGGCGAAGTATGTTCGTATGTATGGTTATATGTATGTATGTATATATGTATGTATGTATGTATGTATGTATGTATGTATGTATATATGTATGTAGTATGTATGAAGGAATGAGAAGGCGTTCAACGCTTTTTGTTATGGTAGTAGTGGAATGGATACACAGTAATGCATAGCATTGGTAGGGGGTTAGTGGGAATGATAACTATGGGTATACATAAGTGTCCGAGAATTTTATTGGATTTTAGACGGATATTGGTTTGTTAGAATAAAGTGGTATGAAAGTAGAAAAATAAATAAAAGATAGGTGATAATAGTGTTATGTGGGCAGAACAATGTAGTATAAGTCGTTGTATGAGCGGATGTATAGGTATGTACAAAATTGTTCATATATACATATATCTATGTATATGTAAAGTGTATACTCAGCCACAAGAATAATTGATAAAATATAAGTGTGAAAGTGTATGTGCAACTCGTCCTGTAGTAGTATGCCCAAATATGCATGTACTCGTCTCTGCGTCTCTGTACGAAGTAGGAAAAGTCCTTGTAATCTTGTCGTACGTTTTGTTTTACACAATACTTCCTATTTAATTGACCAGCTTTTAGCAATTAAAGTTGCTAATAATTGAAAATTAAAATTATATAAAATTAATGGAAATAATAATTTACTATTCAAGTCTAATAAAAGTTAGTTTCAGATTAAATAAAATATTAATTTTAATAAGAAAATTTGTTATATCAAGATTGTAAAAATAAATTTAAGGTTTTTTTTTTTTAATTCTGAAAAGGCTTGAAAACCCGTTTAAGTTAAAAGATTTAAATTAATTAAGACTTGGAAAACAAAAAAACATTGGGAAATTCTTTAATTTTTAATTATCATTTAAAGTAAAGGCGAACCTAACCGCCGTCATGAAAATCATCAACCAGAAAAGCTTTTATTAGTTATATTTTTATTATTTACCTCTCAGAGAATTGCAGCTAAGATGTCATATTGGTAACATGGGACTTGTAGCATAATTGGACTGCAAATTTTGTTAAAAAATGTCTGGTGTGACTGCCCATGGTTCATAAGTCATAGACTCTTACATCCTGAATTTAAAATATGAAACGAATTGCTAACTTTCTAAACAGCTTTTTTTAATATACCTCCGAGTAAGAGTTAAAATAATAATAGTTTCAAGCCAGTTTTCAAATTTCCAGACCCAATTATTTAGATAAAGGCAATATTGTCATTTTGCTGTAAGATTTTCACAATTTAAAAAAACAATTTAAAAAAGCAATGCAGAAATCACCACAAGCTCTCATTTTATGATGTGCAAAGAATGCACAGCGATACCCACGAACAGTAACTCATTAGATGATAATGTGGTTTTACTTTTACTGATAGAGCCATAATACTTTGTTGCCAATAGTTGCTAAAATGTACGTATTTATATCTTTCTTTTTCTTTTACAATTTGAAGATTCTTTATATTTGATATCCTACTAAGTCCCTCTGCTAACTTCATATAGATTACTTTTATGTGTACTTCAACTATGTTGTTATTAAGAATAAACAAATAAATAATAAATAATACAACATTTATAAAAATTAATTGAAAACCTTGACGCTGTTTTTCTCAACACCTTGGCTTTTCTGGATTATGACACTCTTGCCGCAAATTAGTGATAAGTACCCGGTCAATACATGGTTTTAACAAGCACTAAGCTTTTAATAAAAAATATTTAAAACTATGCCAATTTTCTTATTAAAACTGACAGATAATTTGCTTATACGATTTGAACTTTGGCAACTCTAATTCAAAAATAGCATGAAAAAGAATTCCCATACATGTAAACAGGATTTAAGGGGACCCGGTGGTATAGAAATTTCAAAAAATCGGTTTTTAGAATTTGAATTTAGAATATACATACTGTGGAGTTTTCATCCGGAAATTATAGCTTCTACAGCCCATTAGCTAGATAGAGAGCTCATTTACCCAAAAACTACTGTTTTAGGCCTGGTGTTGAAAAAAAAAAAACTATTCAACCAAATTGTTTAAACTATTAACAGGTATGTTGTTGAAAACCTCACTGGCTATCGCCCGTACTAGATTCATATTATTATTTCAATGATTTCATATGTTTTTATTAAAAAACTGGAAAACCCGATTTTTAGAATGTCAAATTCAAAACAGCGCAATTTTGTCAAATTTGTTTTTTGTTTGTTTTTTTAGTAGCGGTACATAGCGACAGTTATAGCTGATCAATAATTTTTTTGGTTTTTGTGTTTCAGATAAATAGAAAAGCCAAAATGGACAACACCGTTCAGGTCCAATTTTTCGGGAGGGTCATCTGCAGCGCCATTTTTTAAATTATTAAAATTAAAAAAAAAAATTTCATTTTTCAATGTTAAAGAAGTTAAATAAAAAGCCTAAAAATTTAAATATTGTTTTTCATTTTTTTTTATTGTACAAAAGTTGCTGGAAATATCCTAAATTTTGGAACTCTAGACCACCGGATCCCATAACACAATATTAAACACCAAAAATTTAATAGTACTGTATAACACCTGAACGGTCATGTGTTCAGTACGCATAGCCTACATGACTTTTATTAAGATGCCGTATGTGCACCTGGAAGTCACATGTATAGTTAAACTCAAGCCGTTTATTTCCTGTAATATTAAAACTGAAAAAAAAAAACGTAGTTACACTTAGTAAACGAAGAAAAAGCTGTACTTTATTAAAATATGGATTTTTTGTCTTGATTTCGAAGGAATTATTATGATTTCAAATACTTCTTCAATACTTCTAAGAAAAATAAATAAAATATTCCAAGAAAAATTGTAGTCATTTTTTGTGTCATTTTTATAAAATTAAACATCCACATATATAATGCATATAACGGATCAAAATATATATTGTAATAAAATTGCGAAATAAAATACATATATGCGTCGGCAAACGCTTTATACCTACAACACAATAAAACAAACACGCTTGCGAAAAAGAGAAGTACGAGCCTTTTAGAGAGCCACGTTTCCCCATTATTTATAAGCAGATTCAATAATAAACAAAAAAGAAAAATATATAATCGTATATTGGGTGCTACCCCCAAGGTGTCAATTTTAAATATGGAAACATCCCTATAATTACGGTATAGATAAGCCTACGTAAGAGTCATTGGTACTGGTAAGATTTTCCAATTAAATTCTGTAAAGCCTTGAAATCTGGTTTGTTCGGAATCGAATTCATCTCGTTTCGTTTCGTTTTATATAGCCATTTTCATTTCGCCTAGAGGTAGAAAAACACCCAGCATATTCAGCAATTCAATGGAAAAATAAATTTAAATATTCAACCATATTAGTTTGTTTATGTAATTTCAAAAACTCAAAAAAATATATATATAATCGTAGGCGTACCTGATCAATACTCCTTTCGTATTTCATTTTAACTAAGTGTCTATGTGTATGTTCTTGTCTGTGCCTGCATGCAATTTACAGTACCTACTTGTCCGGATTAACAATTCGCACCCTAAATACAAAAGGGTTACAACTCAAAATTTTCCACACTTGAGCTTGACTTGTTTACAGTAGCACAGAAAACAAACTATGTGACATATCGCGCTGAAATTTGCCATGTGAGCTTATAACAGTCCTACCAAAAAATGAAAAATTTATTTTTGCCATAAGTCATCCGCGGACCGTTTTATTGATAACGTCTCGTTCATATTTGATCAGAAGTACATTTTGAGTTGTGACCCTTTTGTATTTAGGGTGCGAATTAGTGATTGGAAGTTTAGTTCAACTAACAGAGTTTTGAGAGTGGCAGTAGGTAGTAGTAGTTGTAGTGGGAGTAGTAGTAGTAGTTGTGGATCCTCACCTCGTACTCTGGGATCGGTCCGGAGACGGGCATACTGTTCGGCCGACATGCAGGTGCATTGTGGTTCGCTCCGTACGCGCGATGGCGAGGCCGGTGTGCTCAGCGGCTTTCGTTTGGCTTTGATTTTCCCCTTGCCGGGTGGGTCCAATTTCAGCGAGTAACTTGACGAGGCCTTTCGTGAAAATTTGAAAGAAGGCGACTGTAAAACGTCGCACTATCATTAGGTTAGTTGGTTGGGATTTACAAGGTTCTGTGTATGCGGTTTGCTTATTTTTTTTTTTGTTTTTGTTGCTTTTAATTTTTATTTTATTTCAAATTATAATTTCTTTTATCAATGTTCTCTAAATTTCCATTGCATTATTTAAAGTTAACCTTAGCACAACTACATGCCCATTGCTTATTAAATTTTGCTTTGGTGCTTTACTTTGAAAATCTATTCTTTCGATATCAATCGAAAACTAATCACCTAAGGTATTTTGATTTGAGGCAAAACAGCGTGAAAATATTATAACAGTATCTTGCTGGATTGTGTTTACTTATTTGCTTGTGTATATGTGTGCGTTTCTCAATTATTATTGTAGATAAAATTGAAAAGTATTGCAACAAGTTGATGCTCGGAAAAAATGCCTTGTGCTTATTTCATATATGTACATAGATAAGTATTTTAACGTAAAGACAAATAAAGATATTTATTGAGAAAAATTGATTGCCAAAGTCACGACGAAACACACAATCTGGACTCATTTGCATTGCAATTGGAAGAGTACAAGAACACAGTGAAACGGAAATATGAAAGGGACACAGTGAAAGATATATGCAGTACAACGGCACAACTAGAGCTTGAAAGAGCGACAGAGAAGTAGGCAGAGTAAGTAAAGTGAAATGTGAGATCATTTAGAAAGGTGTACTAAGCGCTCATAAGTAAAGTAGAAAAGCAATATCAAAATAATTAGGTATGTAAAAGAATTATGTTTTTGTTGTTTGTAAGTTTCTTCTGTTTCACGTTTTCTTTGCATTCGTTTTAGATTCATAGTCATTTCTTTGAGTAGTGGAAGCGCTTAACATTTATGTATCATATATACAAAAATGTTAAAATTTGTGCCTCTACAGTTTTACGACCACAATTGTTTTGTGAATGTGTCTACATATTTTATGTTAGTATATTAGAATATACATATACTAATTTGGGTGTGTGTGCTTTCTATTCAACTTTAATTATTGAATATTAATTTATTAATGAACGAGGTTGGACATAATTTAAATTTAGAAAGAAGTAGTTTTCTAAAATTAAAATGTTCATTGGAAATTGTTAAATTCACTAAACGATAAGCATATTTATTTCTCTGTTTTCATATTATAAATTGTATAACATTTCTGAGCTAATCTAGCATAAACTACACAGAATACCTTAGAGTGTTTCAACTAACTACAGAATTTCTAGTACAAAATAAATTCGTAAATGTGCATTTTGATTTTAGTTTTACTCAAAGATATCGGGTATTTGAACCACATTTAATTATGTTAGATTAACTTCATCTTATGCAAGCTAAGTTAATAATTTTTAATATTTTTTTAGCAGTTTACCTAATTTTTTTAATGAATAACTCGTTGAAAAGAAACGCTTGTTTTAGTTGAAACCCGTTTTTATATAGGTTTTTGAGAGTTACTTTATTGATATATATATCTCTATGTACTATGTAAGTATATAAGAAACCAGATGTTTAGGGTTATATGTAAGTAGATAAGCAAGTGAATTATTTAAGATCTGAAAAAGCACATTTATCGGCATTGTCCCATTGTACGAGAATTTCTTACTCTTTCAACGCTAACTAAAACCTCGTTCACTTTATATATACATTAAATTGTATTTTTATTTTTTTATTATTTATCAATTACTATAGAGTGGTAAGCCCTGGCAGCTAGTACTCCTTGTTTGTTTTTAGATATATGAATTTTTCAAATATCCAATGTACCTATGTATAATAAAAAAAAACCTAGATGTGCAGGTTTATAGAGAGAGAGAGAAAGCACTTAGTTAGTTAGTAAGCACGAGCGGATTTATACTCGTTTGTTAGCTGACTTGATTTCCATATTCAATATATTTTTTTTTACAACTTCAACTATAGTAATAAGCGATTATTCTATGATATTTTAAAATTTCGTAAAAAAGAGGAACCAGCATTTTCCCCATTTCTCTGCTGACTTAAGTCCGCCAATTGCGACTGTTTATTTGGTACAGATCAGACCTCCTACAGAGCTTAGAGAGTAATTGAATTATGAAATATTAAAACCTTTCAATAAAAAAGATAGTTCCGTTGACATTTTTCGACCATCATATTAACCATCTGACTTTTAAACGGATTATCGATCTTGTTTTGTGGTCGAGTTTAATTGAGAAGCAATAAAAACGATATGAGCTATTCATTCCTTTAAAGCCTAACTGAACTTCGTTTTAACACTCGAACAAATTGAAATTTTTGTCGAGAGCTTTTTAAAAGCTGCGCATATGATTTTGATGCTCCTAAACTTAATTTTTAGATGTCTCAGTGAAGAAATTTTACATCTTATACAGCAGCCGATACCAAAATTCGGACACTCAAAAATCAAGCCAATTTGCACACCAGAAATCAATGCTGAGCTTAGTTTTAAGAATAAAAATATATTCATAAGTATCCTAGCTGTTGATTTTGCTATTTTCCAAGTTTTTAATAGCCTTCAATTAGATTATTTTTAATGTAATATTTTAGCTGTTTGGAAATAGAAATTAATTTGAGGAAAAATTGCAATCTTACTAAATCTAACTTTCACGCTAATTTCACGAAAGGTTTAGTTTTCGCAACGTAAAATTTGACCTTATTACTCTCACTTACTTTTTATGGCTTTTTCCACTTTTCCACTTTCTTCACGACCTACCAATCTCACCAAAAATTATGACCAAAAGTATTGACTCTATCAAAATTCATGTGTACTTGACTGCTACACAAGTGTTCGGATTTCAGTGCCGCTACTACATAAAAACTGGCTAAGTAAATTGAATATCATCGATGGGGAAGTATTTTACACATCTATTCGCTCTCGGCTTTCTTTGTTTTTAATAATTGTCTTTACTCATACGTATGTCATCTAACAACATAACTATTGAAAACTTAACTAAGTAGGTATTAGTAAAATTTTAGCAGCAAAGCCTTTCGGTAGTTTTGATTTTATTTAGTAACTAATAAATAAGGGAACGAAGCTGAAACATGTCGTTAAAACGTTTCATTTTAAATTATGTTGTGAGGCTTACATCTCGGTGGACAGCTAGAATACATGGATATACCGGGTGGTCCAGATAGTGGGCCCATCTGATTTATCGTGCTGACTGTTTCGGCTGTTAACCAGTATAACAACTCTGATACATGCATAAGTCTCCAAAACGTCAAAAAATATTGAAAACTTAGCGCCTCAAAGTGAGTACTGTGTTGCTCAAAGTGTACCTTTATTGCAGAAATGCTTGTGAAGAAGCCCGTTTTACATTCCCTGGAATGTCACAAATAAAATGTTGCACATCTGGCGCTTTTTCGAGTAGTATTTACATTAATTCATTTTTTTTTTTAAATGGAAACGCCAATACGGTAACATAGCCGTCTTTTTGAGGGCTAAAGTTGAAAGCGAAAAGTCAAATTATCTGTGATTGGAAAATCTGTGAGCAGGATGGAGCAAGTATCTTGCGCGCAAAGTTCCACAATCGTGTCATCGGCCGGCTAGGCTCCGTTTCAAAGCTAATATTTCATCCCGATAGACTTTTGTTTTTTAGACAATCGTTAAAGATCGATATTATGGGAGTAATTGTCCAATGATCTAAAACATCCTTAGCATGGAAATTCGGCCGAGCCACTCAAGAGGTACTAACAGAAAACGTTTACAAGGCCTTGAAAAATCGAGTTGCTAAATTACAAATTAGTGTCCTGTAATTTAAGAATATGTTAAATGCTCTTCAAAAGTCATAAAAGATTATTTAGTTTTGTTCATTTTATTTTAATTTTGACACTTTATCAGAATATATAGATAGATAGATAATAAATAGATATGTACATAGATTAAACTATATCAGAAGCAAATGAACTTAACAAAAATATATGTAGACATATCTAGTATATTTATTATATTGGTGTACTTTTGAAAAAGCAATGCGTTTTACTTCAGTAATTTAAGGATAATTTAACATATCCGGGTCTTTCTTTTATTAAAATTGATTAAGCTAATTGAACGTCAATGGTTTTGTAAACAAGTTCAAAGATATTATCCAACGTCAGAGCGTTCGGTTTTGCATCTCTGTTCCCACTGTTTGGTGCTATATGAAACACGACTTTTATTCACGGAGGCTAGCCGAAGCAACTTTTGTTCGTTTTATTTACATATTAGCAACTATGTATTGAGGAGTGATGTAAAACAGTTAGCAAATGTTAACATAGATTCGCGCACTGTTAGCTAGCCGATCACAGTCGATTGTTGTAGAGATAAAGCCGAGGCGTTTGAATACATTCTACGTTCGTTCTACGCGAATGGCCGAACTTCTCTAAAATATTATAATTCCCCAACTGTCATTAGACACTCTAAAGCGGAGACAATTTAGCCGGCTCATTATTAAAAACGTATTATTAGAATATAAAAACTAAATGTTCACCTCGCAGTGTCCGCTCATTGTGGACAAGACAGTGTTCAAATTATCTTCTATTTCGTTTTATACTGTAAATTATTTGTTGATTCAAAGCGAGTAATGCTGCAGCACTATTAAAACTACCTACATATATTTTTCAACATCTAAAGGAACTAAACGCATTGTTCCATGATATCTATTCTGCACTTTACACGGATATGTGTAACTTAAGTAAGAAGATTGTTGCCTCCATTACTACCTATTTATTATAATATATACTGTTTTATAACATACTTACGGATATATTATATTATTTTAAAAAACTTAAGTAGCCCAATGAGGTGTTTGCTCTCTTATCTCCAGTTTATAGATTTTTATTACTTCTCCTATACAAATATGAATGCATTAAATGTAAAAATATATGCACACCTTTTTTCAAAAATTCTCTTACAAAAATATATGCGCGTGTATTTGTTTTTATGTTAACTATGCTTTCAATCCTGAAGAGTTCGGAACATTCCCATTTTTCTATATTCATGTTTATTGTAATTTTTCTTTCTTTCTTTTAAACAGTATTTTCTACGGAGCTTTCTTAATTACCTGCTTATAATACAGAGTTTTTCAAGTTCGAGCTTATTTTTCAAATTTAAATTAAACTCCTTTAGATTTTGAATGCAGATCCATTACCTATTTATTGATATATATAAAGGGTGGTTAAATTTCAAGGACCGATGTAGAATGTGAACCACACCTAAACGCCAACGACACCGTTGGAGTCCTTTCTTTGAAGTTATTTTAAAGAAAAGGTGTACGTCGATAAGCCAGCAACAATTTAAGGGCTAAAGGATGAGATAACTCGGCACATTAACGACATAGTACCTCAATTATGCCTCAGCGTCATCGAAAATTTAGACCAATGGATGGGGGCGGCCTTGGCGGCCATTTGACCAATATTTGGTTTCACACGTAATTGAGCTATACCAGTATTATCATAATAAAGAGAAATGATAAAAATTTCTTAAAAAAATTGTATTTTATTCAAAATCAACACCGGCCCTTAAGACTTAACCACCCTTTAGATGAGGAACTATTTGCGTTTGGTGGTCTTTGGAGGTGTGCCGCCGAGGCCGTGGCGGCCATTTGGCCAATATTTTGTTCAATATATAATTGAGCTATACCAGTATTATCATAATAAAGAGAAATGACAATAATTTCCTAAAAAAAATTGTATTTTATTCAAAATCAATACCGGCCCTTGAAACTTAACCACCCTTTATAAAAGGGTCTACGATTTAAAAAGGTTTATGACTGACATTCTACAAATACACCCCGTGTGCACGCTTAGAGATTTTCGGTGAAACTTTATGTGAAACATTCAAAAGGAATGAAAGTAAAAGAAATTTCGTTTATAAAAATCTTAATAAACAGCATCTTAAGTGAGATACATTTCGAGTAACCGCTAGTCCTTAGACCAAAGGCAGAAATATAGGCCCGATGAATATACACGGGGTACAGCTCTTTCTCATTGATTTGCTGACTGTGCTATTGCGAAATCTTTTTATTTTAAATTACTTTTTGTCATCTAACTAATATACATATTTCCATTCCGAATATGAACTAAATACGATTTTTCTAAATTTATCTCGAGGTGATGCTGTACCTCGTGTAGCAGCTAGTAGTTTATATCGAGTCTGGATGTCTAAGGATTACTCAAAACAAATCGAAAACGGATATCATTTGTTGTGCTAGGGATGCCACTTAATTGAAATATGTTGATGTTTTTCTATGATCTAACTTACAACAGAGATATATATTTTGAGTGGAACGGATGGATGAACGTGCACTGGTGTGTTTAGACTTGCTCTGAACCAAACGACTGAATTTGTTAAATACACTTTGTCATTCCGGGATCTATTCGACTATTTTAATGATTCAAAAAATCTAAAAATTTTCGGAACAGCAATTTTTAACAGATTCTTCATTTACGTTCTTAATTTTATTAATGGTTCTATAGATATGGTATGAAATCAAAAACATTTAAGAATTTTTAAATATACGAATATTGTAACAGCTGCCGAAATGCTGAATAAAGTGCTCGAACTTGAAATATAGTTTGTAGGTACCCTGTACAAAGTATCTATATGTATATATATGTGTGTATAGTTATAATATATGTATATTAGGGTGGGTCAATTTGCATAGAACTATTTTCCTCGACCTCGTTCCTAGCAGATTCGGATACTACTTGAAATTCTAAGAAAAAAATCCATTAGAACATAACTCTGAAGGCAATTTCTAGCCCCTTAAAATACAGGTTCTCCTGAAAGCAAAAATAATCTAAAACCACAATAATTGTAAATTCGTTGTTAATTAATATAAAAAATGATAGTAATTATTAAAAAAAATGCTTGAAATCCTGAAAAATTTATTTATTTTCGTTTTTGCAAAAATAATATGTGTAAAAAAAGTTACATACAGCATAGTTTCCTATGACATTATTAAGAAATTATATATAATTTACGCTTTAGCGCCATCATTGCGTTCATTAAATCAAAAATAGATATACGAAATAAATTATTTGCACCAAAAGCTCCCACGTACATATTTGTTTTAAAAAAATAACGTTCATAATACTATGGCTTTAGTTATTTACAATAGACAAATTCGTTCTTATATTAGCTTCGTATTAATTAAAATTAAAATAAATAGCTTATTTTCAAATTTGGGCAGCTCGAAATGAACTTTACAGATTTACTCTAGTAATATTTTATATAATCCGCATCTGCTAGAAACCTTGCCAAGAAGACTTTACCCGCTCTAATGTATATGTATGTACGTATTAACCGTTCCTCTATAACTTTTTTAACTCCTTCCAGCAATTACAGACGTCAATAACAACGTATCATATTTCTAAACTGAAAATGGTTGATCATTTAACTCAATTGTTTTATGGGGAATTATGTGAAGTCATAAGCTTATTGAAGTAATGAAACCTAATATTCGTGCTATTAGGGAAATAATGTCTTAATGAAGTGGCTAAAATTTCAGTTCATTGGATGCAGCGGGGTCATGGTGTATAAATAGAATAAGAATAATTTATTGTAAGCAACTAATTTTACAATTCAAGTTTCCCATCTTGACCAATCATTCTTTTGTTTTCAATTCCAGTTTAAAGATGGTACACGCTTATGGAAATTTATTAAAATAGGGAGTTTTCTGCTACATACATACATATTCGCACTTGTATGGTGTTCCTATAATTTATGCCAAGTATTCCAAACCCAATTACTATTTGGTTGTTAAATAATTCTAAGCAAAACTGAAAACCGAATACGAGTTTTATCAAACTTCAGTCCTGCCCTGAGTTTAGAATCTACTTTTTCTACACTTAAAATATGTTTATAATCAAATATGTGTGTTGATGTGTTGGTGTTGACTCCTTTGTTTGGTGTTATTGATTTATTAATTGTTATTGTAATTCAATTTTTTTCGTGGAATATTTTTAATTATTGAAATTTATGTTGTTAACTGTTTAATTTGCATTTTAGTTAGTTGTTTATTTTAATATTATATAGGTATAGTATTTTAAAAAACCGCCAGTGGAGTTTTTTTTTTTGTTCAAAAAAGCGGAAAGGGAATATTGTGGGACTTGTGATTGTGTGTGAGAGAGCACACATTGAGAGAATCGAGCGACTGGCTTGCAGCAACAGCCGAACTTCAGGACTCGTCATCGGGCATAGGATGTATGGGATAGGAGAGGGTGTTATAGTAAAGGATGCGTGCGATTGTTTTAAATCGTTTTGCATTTTTCTTTTGCATTTCATTTTGCAGCGTCGGCGTATACGATTTGGTAGGATAATTTGAAATTTCAAGTATTTCATAATGATTTCGCCATAATTATTCCGAACGCGTTACCGTAAAATGCAATCGATTATTGAAATGATTTTAAGTTATGCATAAGTAATTACAATAAGTGAGAAATATATTTTAATACATAGGTTTGAGTTTATATACATAAATTTTTAATAATTCAAAATTTGATTTGAACAAATATATTTAAAGTTATAATAAAAATTACATTGAGCAAGAGCGAGTAAGGTGAGTGGAAGAGTGGGTGAGCAGATGTGTGAAGCGAATTTGGGTAAAGTATGTTGAGTGATTTTTTTTTTAGTTTTGTGAGAATTAAATGCGAAAATGCGAATTATGAATGAGGGTTAACAATTTTTCGAAAATGATGAAAGGAGAAGAGAAGAAGAATGAAAGAATACAATATAAATATATATAATTTAGTGTTTATTCGGTTTGGAAAACAATTTATTTACAAAATAAACTATTTTTTATTTTCAACATTTACAAACATATAAAATTACTTAAACATAAAGATAATTTGGAAGTTGTTCTGACAATAATTAATTTAATTATATAACACGTTCGAAGGACCGCAGAAAAATTTACAAAAATGGCAATGATGGAATTTTGGTTTTTAATAAACATTTAGTGAAAGGGGGGTTGACAACACAGAAAAAATATATCGAATTACGGTACAAATGGGAAAACTTAGTAAGCTACTGCTGAGAAATAGTAGCGATTGACAATCTTCGAAGAAGGTGGCTGCAGTAAGCAATAACGGCAGTTTTTATGCAACTGAAAAACGTCTTTGTGTGAAGGGAGCAAAAAACGTACCGATAGAAAGGAAATATATTTTGAGTTTGGTACAAAAAAATTATGGATATGTGTGCGGAGAGATATACAGCTGTAAAAATTTTACTTGAGCCATTTTTGAAGCGTATTTTTGTGTGAACTATTGAACTAGTGAACTATTTCGTTATTACATACATATTTGCATTTATAACGGGTGATTTTTTAGCTATTATCCTTTTAAATAGTTGCTTTAAACAACTGAAGCACGTTCCGTGTTTTGTTTCACTGTCAAACATCTTCAGTTTGGTCTATAATTTAACCATGAATCGTCTTACAAACGAACAACGCTTGCAAATCATTGAATTTGATTATACAAATGCGTGTTCTGTTAAGAAAGTTTATCGCGCGCTTCTTCCAATTTATGGTCAGTTTAATCGACCCACTGAAGCGGCTATTCAAGCTATTTTGACTAAATTTAAAACCAAATTTACATTATTGGACATCAAACCACCAACACGCGAACTGAAGAAAATATCGCGGCTGTATCGGCCAGTGTTAATGATGAACATCAATTATCGATTCGTCGCCGTTCGCAGCAATTGGGCCTCTGTTACTCAACCACGTGGAAAATTTTGCGAAAGGATTTAGGTGTGAAGCCTTTCAAAATACAGCTGGTGCAAGAATTGAAGCCGAACGACCCACCGCAACGCAGAATTTTTGGTGAATGGGCTCTTGGAAAGTTGGCCGAAGATCCACTTTTTTATAGAAAAATTGTGTTCAGCGACGAAGCTCATTTTTGAATCAATGAGTACGTAAATAAGCAGAATTGTCGATTTTGGAGTGCAGATCAGCCAGAAGAATTGCAAGAGCTACCAATGTATCCAGAAAAGGTCAAAGTTTGGTGCGGCTTATGGGCTGGAGGTATCATTGGTATCTTCAAAGATGCTGCGAATCGTAACATAACTGTGAATGGTGAGCGCTACCGTGAAATGATATCCATTTGTTTTTTGCCCAAAATGCAAGCGCTTGACTTGCATGACATGTGGTTTCAGCAAGACGGTGCCACATGCCACACAGCACGCGTAACAATGGACTTGTTGAGAGGCAAGTTCGGTGAACATTCTATTTCACGCTCGGGACCTGTCAATTGGCCACCCAGATCGTGCGATATAACGCCTTTAGATTAATTTTTGTGGGGCTATGTTAAAGCTCATGTCTATTCAGACGAGCCTGCTTCAATTAACGCATTGGAAGACAACATTAAAGCATTTATATGTGAGATACATTGGAAAGATTATGCCAAAATTGGACTAAGCGGATGGACCATTTGAAGCGCAGTCGCGGTCAACATTTGCATGAAGTAATCTTCAAACAGTATATTATATGGACTGTATTATCGATTTAAATAAAAATTTCGTGCATTTTTCTGAATTTTACTTGTGTTTTTTTTTTAAACTTTCCTATAGCTCTTAAAAAATCACCCTTTATATAATTGGCGCGTACACCCTTTTTGGGTGTTTGACCGAGCTCCTCCTCCTATTTGTGGTGTGCGTCTTATTGTTGTTCCACAAATGGAGGGACCTACAGTTTCAAGCCGACTACGAACGGCAGATATTTTTTATGAGGAGCTTTTTATTATTACATTTTCATGTTGCATATGTAACTTCTTGTAGTGAGAAAATTCGTAAAAAACAATTTGTACCTGTCAACTGGGAATTGAAATTTTACAACAACAGTATTGCAAATGTTTTTCTTTCAAAATTAAAATTTAGCTATGGAAGTTGAAAGTCTAAGAGGTGCTTTTAGGGTTTCCGTGTATGTGAAACAGATACAATAAACATGCCAGATCTATTTAAACAACGAGGGATACATGAAAATGTGATACCAGAAAATTAAGCACAAAGAATGAGTAAGATTTATGCATTAATACTAAACCGCAATGACACAGTTCCTTTTTATGGTTGGTTAATTAAAGAACCCATTTTGTGGAAAATTGTGTGAAACAAATAGGAATGATTAAAAGATTTACAAGAACTTACAAAAGGAAAATATGGAATTATATATAATTAGGGAAAGACAAGATACATGGAGTTATACTAACGTATTTCTTTACAATGTAAGATACCTGAAAATGGCGAAAATAAAAAAACAAATATTGTGATTAATAGATTTATGACGAAGCTCTGTTTATAAGTAATACATAAATATTATGATAGGTTCTCAATGGGACTGGGGCCACACAGTCCATAAAAAACAAACACTTTCGCATAGACAAATATTCAAATGGGCTTTGAGAATACTGTGGAAGACGACCTATTTTATTGCACTAAAATGATATTATAAAGCGCCGATTATTAAAATTTGTATCGGCTGATGATAACTAACGCATTGGCGTCCATTATTCGTCAAGACAATTTGAAAAAGGTTTTTGGCAAAGTTTAATAAAAATTATCCTAGTTTTACGAAGTTAATGTCTTAAAATTGTTTAAGCCGATAATTTAAGTAGATAGGAGGTATTAGGTGGGTAGGTGGCAGTGGCAGTCGGTCTTTAAACCAACTCACTTAGACCGTTAGCGATCGATTGTGACACCACTGTAGCTGCGACTTGAGTTTAAATCATTGTGCTTTAAATGCAAACCCATTGATCTGGCTGGTATGGACTCTTAAGGTTGATAATTGTGCTCAGATTGCTCGCATGGAAAGACAAATTTTAAGAAAGATCTTTGGCCCAATAAGAATGGATGATGGTACCTATAGAATCCGATTGAACTCGAAACTGAACGATCTAACTCAGAACGAGACAGATGTGCGTTTTGTTAAAGCGCAGCGCATAAGATGGCTAGGTCATGCGATCCGTATGCCTGTTGACTGTACCGTGAAGAAAGCCTTGACAGGAAAGCTAATGGGCGTAAAGGCCTAAGGCAGGCCGAGGAAATGTTGGATAGACGCAGTGGAACACGATCTTAAGAAGCTGGGAATACGTAACTACGAAGCAATAGCTCAAGATAAACCGCTTTGGAGGAGCATTTTGAAGGAAGCTTTGACGCACCCCGCGTTGTAACGCTATGAAAGAAGAAGACATTGATCTGGCATGCCACGTAGGGTAGTGACGAAAAAGATTACTGACATACTTTTCCAGTTCCGGATTCTTGTAGCTTCTGCGATAGTCGAAATGAGAGAAGTTTTTCCTTAACCGATTGAGTAATGCCTGTGACTCCCTGACAACCCATTCCGGCCAATTTTTTTTTTTTTAGCCTTACATGTCAGACTTGCAATTCATCACGTGTTGGCTGTGTGGGGGTGTCGCTATTCTAATAACTTGGAAAATAACGGCCACGCAGAGTTTCGCCTAAATGATTTAGTAACACTATACCGATTTCTGTCAAATGGGCCTTATATGCAATAAATATAATAATAAAAATGGAAATCATTCTTTTTCTAGGGTGATCAGTGAATGGGCAGGATTTTTTTCTAATCTTGACAACGGCATGGCTATGATTAGCATTTTTTTTCTTATTTTTTTTCAAGTATATTTCAATCGTCTAAAGCGAATATCGCTAAGGCTATGTACGTTAGTGCCAAAAATGGTCAATAAAATCTTGAAAAATTAAAACAAATAACTTTATGGTAATAATTTCGGAAAATGACATTAAATTCTCAAAATTAGAAGTTTTTCGAGTTGTGTATCTTCAAAATACAAATATAAAAATAGTATTAGTTTTTTACTCGCCAGGTATGAAAAACGAAAATCTGCATCGGATCGTTACAGATTATGAAAAGTGGATATATTTTGAGAATATCAAATGAAGATATTCATATATAAAAAGTAAGCCTAAGTTTGTGAGCGCAACACTATGCGGAACGTGTTGCAACGGTAGTGGGAGGGAAATTTCCCAATACACTTTGCGAAATCATGCATGATTTACTGAACATGGTTGAAAACCGGTCAAAAGCAAATAGGCTAAGCGTCTAAACTGAACTCATTTTATTTACTAGGAAACATATAATTCCTGAAATAACTCCTCTGCTTGTAAGTGGTACGGCACTGTCATTTAGTAACCACTACATAGGTCTAATATTGGACACAAGACTCAGATGGAAGTCAAATGTCGAAGATGGAGTAAAAAGAGCGACAATAGCACTCTACTCTCGTAAAAAGTTAATAGGACTAAGTTCGCAATCGTACATTGGCTTTACACAGCGATAGTAAGACAAATCCCATCATACGGCATACTAGTATTGTGGCCGGCTTTAAATAAGAAATATATTAAAAATGCCATGGTACATGTAAAAGGAATAATCAGTCTTTGCATCTGCGGGCCCCTTAGGACTACACTCACAGAGGCACTAAATATTATGCTCAACCTATTACCAATACAGCAATTCGGTGAGCAAACAGCTGCTAAGACAGCTCTCAGATTAAGAGAAATTGATTTACTCAGGACGAACCGTAGAGGGGACTCTTCAATTTTAGGAAAATTCCCCTGCATTCCTGGTACATGATAGGCGTATTAACTGGTCATGGTTTAGTAGGCAATCACGCCAGAAAGTTAGTACTCCCATACTATGATTTCTACAGAAGCTGTTTTAACACAGAAGAAGAGGAAACAGTCAGAGACACCTTTTATATCAATGTGAAGGCTTAGCCAGAAGGGGGCTTCGCACTCTTGGAACTGCTTTTTTAACTGATGTAGCGGACATAGCGCATCTCAAACTAACCAAGATTTACTCGTTTATTAAGGCTTCCGGATGGTTTGAAAAGGAACCCACAGGGTATCGCAATGGTATCACAATGGATCTACGACAGGTCTAAGTGTGTTGTTGCGACAGCCACCCTACCTACCTAAGACTAAGTTCATTGTGAACCTACTACCTAAATCAGAGCATTGCATAATTGAAATCAACAGTGACTTTCTCGCTCAGAATATCAAAGCGATTTTCCTTGATGATATTACGCCATCGTTTCGAGCAAAGCATGCCACAGAAATCGGAGAGGTGGATAGTTGGTAAGCACTGCCTCTATTAGCTTAGTCCCTAAATCTTCGTATATGGGATATAGCAAAACTTTGCATGAAAATGTTGGTAAATGATCTGTTGACTGGTTTGGCACCAAAAACGAAACCTTTTTTTTATTATTTTTGGGGCATGCAGAATTACCATTACTGCAAGCAAAATAGTTTTACCCTTTTCGAATATATTTATTGTGAATTACTTCTTTTGCAAAACCTCCGGCTTCAAAGACGTATCTGCTAACTAATTGTGGACCGACAAGTTTGACTAGGACGAAATCATCATATGGCTCAGTCTTGGGCATAATGCACTAAATCGAGATTTGCACGACCACTACTTCTTCAGATAGTACATTTCAAATTTCACTGTTACTATACGGCTAGTGAATTTTTAGTCCAACTGTCACTAAATGAATAGTGATAGTGAAAGGCCCGGTGCACTTAAAATTGTCCAACTACGATATGTCTCGGCACATAATTAAGTTGTGTAGAAGTAGTTGAGAGCCACAATAGACACCTTCATTCGAGCCTCTCATTTATTATTCTAAGGCCATAAGGATTGATCTAGCAGACTAAGGCATTCTAATCAAGAGAAAAGTGTTTCCCACACGCATTGCATTCACAATCGGCCCTTCTGTCGACCAAGCCGGGAGAGAGAAATTGATCACTTGCAATAGGATTGAATAGTAAATGGTATTCCATCAAAGTATACAGCCTTTTTCAAATCAAACAAAAAAAAATTTAATTATCCCTATTGTAGCTTTACTGCCATAAATATGAATAGGGTGGGGCATTAGTGATTTATTTTTGAAAATCTTAAGAAGTGAACAAAAATCAATATTGATTTATACGAAAGAGCCAATATTTCCATTATTTATGAAAAACTACTTCATTGTTGTTGCTTTCGCAGTAAACCAGTTTTCCAAGATCATGGGGACGTTTTCTAGCTCTACTTATGAACGTCTCTAGCTCACCTTAAGGGTCTCAATCGTAAAACGATTGTTCGCACAACGTCGGCTCCTCTCAACTTCCCACAAAAAAGTCTAATGGTGTCAAATTGCAGCTTCGATTAGCTAACTTGACGCGCAAATTATCGATTATGGCTGCATGGCATTGCTCGTCAGTCTGCAGAAACCAAAGACATGGACTTCTTCAATCCTCAAGCACAAAAAATAACTTTTCATGCCACTGTGAGCTCACCAACGACATGGAAATTGCGTTTCCAACAGCACTTCACAGCAAAATGAGCCAATGGAATCACCGCTCCAAAATCCGCACCGCGCTGTCACTCTCTGAGGACGCATTTGGCTTCTCGGCAATCACGTGCGGGTATTCTGTTCCCAAGGTGTGGCAGTTTTGCTTATTAACATAGCTGCTGGCATGAAAAAACGCTTCGTCAGAAGAGATAACTTTTTTTGACTTATTTTCGATAAACGCACTGCTTTGGCTGCATGACATTGACTTTGGAAGTAAGTCTGCAACATAGCCAAGGTAATTCAAGCCACAGAGATATGATACTGACATTTTTCCAAGCTTTCTCGTGGGAGCAATACTATATGGAGCCTGTATTACACAAACACTTTTGAATCGATTCATTTAAATATTCAAGTTTTTGGCCATCAATAAATAGCCGCCGTTTACCCTAGAAGCATCGTAGCGTTAAATCTCTTAACCATCCAACGAGGTATACGATTTATAAGATCGTTTTTAATGGTGATAAAATGTTGCAGAGAGGACCTAAGAAAGGTGTTCCACAGTATTACAATGCTAACAATATGCGGCATGGGTGATGAGTTGATATGAAGATATCGAAATTTTCGCAATGCCAAACTAAATTAATGGATTTGAAGGAATACATGAAAGGTCACAGCAACGACTATAGCATGAATCATGATTTCGATAAATTTTTAAAGGAAATAAGCTTTTTTGTACGCATATATAATAAATAGAATATTACAAATACTTCAAAGAAATGACAGTGATTCAATGAACAACTCAATATTACGAGTAACTGCCATTAAATTAGCTGTTAAATTAGTTAGTAAAATATTTTTCATAACGGCATATATTATATTTGAAATAGTTTAAAACAAGCCACTTGTGAATGAGCCCTTTTGAATGAATTTTTTAAAACTTCCAATTCATAATTACTAATGTTTGAAAAAAATTACAAATTTAAAACGCTCATCCGCATTAATTTTGCATTGTTTAATTTTTAGTACTTATTTTTAAAATTTACATATCTTTTTTTAATTTTGCATTTTTTAATTTTGCACTGAACCTTGTCGGACGCACGTAAAAGCAAAGCAAACATCATCAGCATTTTGGACAGCTGCTGTCGCTCTTCTGCATAAGCACAAGCACACACACATATTCAACTATAGGCGAATGAAAACCCTGCACAGAAAATCAGAACCAATCGGCAAAAATTCTAATTCATAAACTGGTATTGGATAGTAGAGGTGAAACTAGTTCGAGAGTGACTAAAATTGTACCAGTTGCAATATGCCAACTTCCCGTTCCATGCGAAACAAACATTCTTGCTGTTTTTAATGCTGTTACATTTGGTTGTAGATTAAAGCAAAAATTCTAAATGTACCTATATATGTAAATTTTAAAAGTAAAATAGCAAGAAATTTAAAGAAAGGAAACAATTTGACATCATATTTAAATGGTAACAAAAAAGTGTTTTTGGAACATTCCTTTATCAATTTTTATTTACTTCTTCAACCTGACCAAATTAGTGGTTTCTTATTTTGGTCTATACTGGACTGGTTCAGTTACTGGCATAAGAGTAATCTTTCTTTAGCTGGTATGCTGGTGATACACAGACTTACAACCAACATTTATTTAGAACATCGCCGTGTTGAAAATACCAGTTGCAGGTATTAAACTGCAAAGCAAATTGGTGCTAAATTCATTCAAAACTACTAGTCTTGCCTGCAGGGAATGCATACACCTTTACATACGTATATGCGTGCAGACCTGTGCTGATGCAAGCGACTCGAATAATTCTGTATTCATTTGAAATACAATTCGCTTTGGTTTTAGCTGTCGGCCTTGCTAATCCGCATGAGAATACTTACACAACATTCTCGAAATTGTTTTGCATCAATAGGTGAAGTGAAATTGAGCCCCCATGTATCATTGGTCATCGGATCCTTCCAGTACACAAAGCATTCTGATGCTTGTCCAATGCGCGTTCCTGAAAATGTTTAAGATAATTATTTGTAGAAATATAAACAAGCATGCGGTTATTACTATTATTATTACTATTATTTTTAATGAAAACTTATAACCGCAAAAACTTACTAAATAATGTACTATTCTACCTTTTAAATAAATTTGTTATTATTGGGGAAGGATTGAAGTTCTGAATGTCTTCTTCTGTGAGTAATTGATTGAGTAAGATTAATCCTGTCTCATGCTATGTACATTACAGCACATCTCACTACACGCTAACTTAAAGGCGCCCCAAGTTTTTTGACTGTTTAGTGTTTGGTCTAGTCAGTAAAGGTGTAGTTACTACAACGTCTTCTACAGCTGCATTATGAAGAGTATCGGCAAATATACGCCCGAAAATTCTACCTGAAAGTTTAGCGGCTAACAGAAGGTTTCAAGACCGGAGCATTTTACTGTAAGAACAAAAAAGGCGATCTGGTGGCAGGCATCCAGAGCATACTTAAGGTATGGAAGGAACACTTCTAGAACTTTCTGACTAGCGACAACAATAGATGGCACAAAGAATGTAAAAATTCTGATCATGATGAGATTGTCGTTCCGCTACCTGACCATGGCGAGGAGGTGCGAATAGTGATAACGCGACTAAAGCACAACAAAGCCGCAAGCGCCGACGGACTGCCGGCTGATCTATTCAAACATGGCGGCGAGGAGCTGATTGGGTGCATGCATCAGCTTCTATGCAAAATATGGTCGGATGAATGCATGCCTGTCGATTGGAATATAAGTGTGCTCTGCCCAAACCGTAAGAAGTATGATCCTGCAATCTGTGCCAGCTAACGCTGTCTAGTTTTCTAAATATTGCGGAATTGGTCTTTAAAAAAGCTTCTAATACTGAAACCCTGCATCGGCCAACTAATTCGTCCTGGAAAACTGAACAGTCTTGGGAAATTCCCTTAAAAGAAAAGAAAAACCAGCACACACCATTACCTCACCGATTTGAGTTCGCATTAAATAACAGCAATATGCCAATATGTTTGAATTTGGTAGCCCCGCAATACTAATACGGCTATATAAAATAGCATTGTTGAACACTGGTACTGCTCTTTCCTAACCAAGTCTGAAACGGGATGACTCTACGTCGTGTGACTACTTTATCTCGATAAGATGATGTAAGATTTTATCGACATTATCAACCTTAACAACTGCGCTGTTTGTTCTGCCTTTTGTAAGCTAGATAAAGAAGCAAAGCGTGTAGGTCTGGTGGCGAACTCGTACATCGGCGCAAATGTCACTCCTGACAGTGAAGGTTTTTAAATAGTAAAATACTGCGTTTACACAGGAACCATTAACTCCAATAATAACATAAGACTTGAAATCCAACGGAGAATCTCTTTTTCCAACAAGTGCTAAGTAGGCAATTAAGTTGTAAATTCATTTCTCGACGAACAACACTAACACTTTATAAGTCTTCCATCATCGCCTTGCTGTGGAGCTCTTCATCTGCTGTAGGTGGTGGTTGAACTCCGATTACGGCATTCGGTAGTCGGGAGCTTAAGAACGTGGTAATGGACTCCGAATGAATGCCGTTTATTGTCTGTCTAAACCCTGTCTAATCCTGCAGTTGTCTGCTCGTTTTGTCCTGCATCTCGTCGACGTAATTGAGTAGGTGTCCGCTGACGTACCTGGGAGCCGGCTCTGGCTGAAGCAGGTGTTTACATGGGTGAAGCCTGCAGTAGCACCAAAAAACTGATTGCTGAGCAGTTTGTCGTGCCCCTGTACAGGTAGGATCTATGCCTCGTTCTGAAGGTGTTTAAAAGGGTACATCAGAAGGCAATTCGTCGCTGTCTGGACTGCAGTGTTTTCGCAAGTCTGGAGCTTTATTCACTGCATGCCACTAGTTCCAGGCGGTCAGACAGGCGCAGCATAGTTAAGAACCGGCCGGCCAATTGCCTTAAATGCTGCTAAATAAAGCAACATTTCTTTTTCCTTGCCCCAAGTGCTGCCGGCAAGCGATTTGAGGTCTTTGTGGCGATTTTGGACTTTAGTGGCAATTGCTGTTGTGTGCGCAGAGAAGGACATCAAACTGTCGAAGGTTACAAGCAAAATTTTGGAATTGTTAACAGTCTGAATGGGTGTGTTCTTTCTTTGTCCAAGTGGTAAAGAGGGTTGCCGTGGACTTTGTGGGGGAACGTTCTAGATTCCTCGCAGTCAAAAGACAAGAAAGAAAGATCGGTGAGGTAATCGTTCACTTTGGCACACAGGTCATCAATGTCATTGCCCAACGCCACTATCGTGCAATCGTTAGACTATCCCTAGACTAGTCGTAAACTAGCTTTGTCTAGTGAACCGTATATTGCCCATCATCGCCTTCTTATTGTATGGCGCAGAAACTTGTGTGTTAGCAACATCCGATGAGAAGTCCCGTGAAATGTTGAAGAAAAAGACTCCTCAGAAAATTTTTGGACCTTAACATGTTGGCGCCGATGAGTGTCACATGGAATAATGAGCTGCAGGGCCGTTACAGAGGCATAGACTTGATGCAGAGTATAAAGATCAAGTAGCTCCAATGGTTAGGTCATGTCGTCCGAATGGGTCCTAATGCTCCAGCTATGAAAGTATTTGACGCAGTACAGACAGTGAAAGCAGAGGAAAAGGAGGGCTTGTTTTGCATTGGAAAGGTCAGGTGGAAAAAGACTTGTCCCAGTTTTTATTAACAAAATTCTGTGACGTTCCTTCTCTTATATTGCTGATTTACTGTAAGAACGTCATAGCCCAAAAATAAAAAAATAGAGAAAGAAAGATTTAAAATTCTAATGAAATACTGTTTAAAGATGTCACCATGAAATTTTATACAGCAATTTTTAAAAAACAATGCTTGGCTTATGCCACCTTTGCAACAAATAAGAGAAATATAGTATACTTTTTCTAATGTACTATGTACTTATCAATCAACATCTATGCATGTCCAAGGAGAGGCCTTGAAGGCCATCTGCAGACTGAAACACAATGGGAACTGGTACGGCCCTTGTCCGGCATTGGAACACAGAGAAGGCATGGACATCGATCCAACGATTCTCTCCATGCCCCTTGATGCCATGCCATAAAGAGTCGTACTTGAAAAGAGATACAGTGTAGTGCTACCAGAGGCTCAGTTGTGGGAAGACTCAGAAAATGAGCCCGGCAAACACTGTTTTCGCATTTTTACGAATGCCTCCAGGACCGAGCATGGCTCCGGCTCTGGCGTCTACGTGGAATCTAGCGCGACAAAACTGCACTTTGCTCGTGGAATGCATGCATCTGTGTTTCAAGCGGAGGTGTATGCAGTTCAAGAAGCGATGACGAGACCTCTGACTCCTTAGCTAAGATGGGCTCTGAGGCCAACTTCTTTGGCCCAGAGCCCGTTTTGCCACTCCCTTCTGCGGCCATCACAGCCACGGTTAGCTAATGGGTAACTACCACCCACAAGCGAGCTTGGCAGGCTGAGAGAGGCTGCAGATGGACCAAACTGATGTTACCTGTCATGTCCGATCGACTGTCGCAAACCCTTCTGTCATTTTCTGTGTCATGTCACTTTCTGTGGGCGAAGCACATGGAAAGGTTGGGCATCTCAGACAGTATACTCTGCCCAGCTTGTGAAGAGGAGGATGGGACGGCGGACCACTTCTTGTGTGTCTGCCCCGCCTTCGCTCGAATCAGGTTTGAGGTCTTTGGCACTGATGTGTTAAGAAGCGACCATCTTCGCTCCTTGACACCACAAGATCTACTCAGATTTCTTCAGAGTTCGGGTAGATTTAAAGAAAATTAAAAGGGAATCCACGTGTAGTAGAATGGACTTAATTAATGCCTGAGTGCTGCACTTGCTAGTTGTCCCGACAAAAAAAAAAAACAAAAAAAAAATGTTAATTCTAAATTTTAATAAGGAATATAATCAATCTCACTTACCTGGCTGTACGAGTCGAACGTCCAATATTTTATCAACCTGACTGTTGTAGGCCGTTATATGAAAAACGCATTCCGGTGAATCCTGGATGCAGGTTATGTTAACAGGAACCAAATCTTCAGATACTTGCTGCCATTTAACGGTGCCGGCGCCGCTTGCCGAAACATGAAATACCTCAGCCCACAACCTGAATGAACTGGCGCAAGTTAGCCACATTCGTTGAATATGTGTATGTATGGTATCATATAGGCATTTATTAAGATTATTACATATGTATGTGTGAATGAAATATAATAACGCACAATAATTGCAATTTGCAATTTTCACAAATATACATAAAATTCGAAAACGAAGTACGAAAGTTCGAAAGGAAGACAGGATGTTTTGTTGTTGTACGTTTGTTGGTTTTTGATTGATTCGATCAATTTAATAGTTTTTTTAATTGGTTTAGGAAGTTCGGAAATTTTGGTGAAAATTTTTGTTTGTTAGTTTTTTCGTGTAATTGTTGGATTCGAAGACCAAGTTTGTTTTGTTATTGTAGTTTCATTCATAAAATGAATTGGATATTATTTTTTTTATAAGTTTTTAATTCATTTAATTGAGTCGATTATATTTTTGTTAAGGTTTGTTTGTTGTTTGGTCGATTGGTGGTGTTGATTTGTTGGTTGTGGAACGGTGGACGTTGGTAAAGAGAAGAGGAAACCACAGGAAAAATAAATTGACATAAAGAAAAGAGATAAAAGAAAGAAAAAATTACGGAAATTAATTTTCGTTTTACAAATTATTTATATATTTTTTACTTTTCAAATGTAAAAAAAGTAGTAACAAAATACATAGCTTTGGAAGCTTTGGATATTGTATTGTATATACATTACTTTAATTAACGCTGTACGTATTTGTTTAGCATAGCTTACCTTAATAAATGCCCGTCGCGACGACGTGATGTCTGCCATGGTGAGTCCTCGTAACGATACGCTTTGCGCATCAATGGCGCACAGGAGCAGCTCAACTTGTTACCCATGGCACAGCTCGCACAACCGCCCTGACCTCCTGCAGCTGTAAAAGTAACAACCAATTAAAACCAAAACAAAAACATACAAATTTCCTGTGTACTCAGCATTAGTAAAATATCCACCTTAAGATAAAATGCTTGGCAAAACAAATTATTGACGAAATTGTATAAGTTATAATTTTATATTGGGAGGTTGAATTAGTTTTAAAGGTGACACACAGATGGCGCTATTTATCACGTTGGCAATACTGAATATATATTCATGACAAAGCCTCATCCCTAGGCTTTGTTTATCAGTATCTGTCATTTCGCTGAAGTATAAACAACGCAGTGTTTTCGTGCTCCGAGTATGTCAACTTTCGTGCTGTCGAAACGCAATTTGCGGAAAGCTTTGCTTTTCTGCTTCAGTTTGAAAAAAAAATACAGCCCAAGCCCGTGAATTGCTGCAGGAGGCCTACCCAGACCATACTCCGTCGATTTCAACATGTGAGTACTGGTTTCGACGATTCAAAAGTGGTGATTTTCACACCGATTTCTTGGCCAGCCCAAAAAGTTCGAGGACGCGGAATTGGGGGAATTGGTAAACGAGGACTCGTGCCAAACCCAAGAAGAGCTTGCTGAATCATTGGGCGTTGATAAATCAACCGTTTGCAAGCGTCTAAAAGCGATGGGAATGATCCAAAAGCAAGGACATTGGGTCCCGTACGAGTTGAAGCTGCTCGACTTCGAACGGCGATTTTTTACGTGCGAATTGCTGATCGAGCGACAAAACCGGGAGGGTTTTTTGCATCGGGTGGTGACTGGCGACGAAAAATGGATCCACTACGATAACCCAAAACGCAAAAAATCATGGGGTTTGCCCGGCCACGCATCAACGTCGACGGCCAAGCAGAATATTCACGGCAAGGAAATCATGCTCTGCATTTGGTGGGATCAGGTCGGCGTCGTATATTTTGAGCTGCTCCAACCGGGCGAAACAGTCACGTGGGATCGTTACCGACTGCAATTGATGCGTTTAAGCCGGGCATTGAAAGAAAAACGGCCGGAAACGGTAAAAAGGCACGACAAGGTTATTTTGCAACATGACAACGCTCGGCCGCATGTTGCTCAACCTGTCAAAAAATACCTTGGAACGCTTGGCTGGGAAGTGTTACCCCACCCGCCGTATAGTCCAGACATAGCTCCCTCCGATTATCATTTGTTCCGGCATATGAGTCTCGATTTAGCGGACCAGCGGTTCTCCTCGTACGAGGCTACCAAAATATGGGTTGAGTCATGGATAGCCAAGCAGCGGCCAGAATTTTGGAGAAACGGCATCCGGAAATTGCCCGAAAGATGGGCGAAAGTTGTAGCTAGCGATGGCCAATACTTCAAATAAAATATTTTGTACCGTTTTTTCACAATAAAGCCCCAAATCTTCGAAAAAAACCTTTAAAACTAATTCAACCTCCCAATATTACTTTCTAGTACTGTTTGAATGGCTTTTTCGCTTTTTCAGTGCAAATTACACTAATACTAATAAGTTATGTTATCGTTGCAGATTTTCATTAGCGGGATAATTAAAATGTTTGCCTGTCAACTAAAGGGTAATCAGATTGGGGGTACTTTTTCCAATAGGGCATTTTAACAGATCGCGCGCGATTGCTGTCAAACTAAATACACACTTTTTCTCAATATTCATTGGCATTTCATCATGGAGAGACTTACGCCTCAACAAGGTTTACAAATCGTACAATTGTATTAGAAAAATCGACGCTCTGTGAAAAGTGTTCATAGCATATTCAGGCCAACTGATGGTGTTCAGTGATGAGATCAATTTTGGGTCATATTTGGGCTGAAGAGCAACCCGAAGCCATTCAGGAACAGGCATCACCTTCATTAAAAACAACAGGTTATTGCAGCCTATGGGCTGGATGAGTCATCAGCTCATATTTCTTCAAAGACGAAGCTGGCGCTCCTTTTTTGCCGCTGGAGCAGTTGTTCACAGGCGAAAAAACGACGTTCAACATCCCTTGGTTTTTACTCATAAGGAACCCAAGTCCCCTGTTTCTGAATCATTCCCATCATGCCTTCAATTCAGCGTCTTCGAAGGTGTTTAGCCTTCCTTTACGCTGACGGTCGTCAACATTAAAATCGCCATGTTTAAAGTGGCGGAACCTATCTGGGCACGTAGTTTCACTTAAAGCAGCATCTCCATACACTTTTTGTAGCTCTCGATGCGCTTCAGCAGTATAAGTCGGAACACAGTACCACAGCTTCGTTCATTAACTTTTAAAGAAATGCAGATTGCAGAAAAAGATGGGGAGGATAAACCCTTACAAATTTAGATATACAGAAAGATAAATGCATTCGGTTATAAGACTCAGGCGCTTCGATACCTCGTTTTGTACAAAATATGCCATAATAAAAATCGGAAAATCTATCCAACTAAATGGCTTCTTCATATCTTCTTATGATGAATAAATATTTCCGTGTGTCTATTGTAAAAATAAAACTCATCGGGATAATTACCTTTACCTGAGGCACCCCGATGTCACCACATTCCGCTTACATCTGCTTGTGAAAGCGTTTGGCCGCGATTCAAGGACTGCGAACGTTGGTTGTGACGATGAGCGTGATACCGACTACCGCGCTGCAAAGAAAAGAAAATATGGGTTTAATTAAATAACAAATTATTTTATTTTTTTTAATAAGAATATATCTATATATTTAGGTAGACAACTGTTTAGGAAAAGCAGTTGAACTACACCGCGTACCCCTCCATTCAATATAGAATGCATATTGTTAGAAATACATGCGCGGATGCAACATAAGGGAAGAATAAATTGGCGTTTACGTCGCATCGATATGAAACCCGCCTTAGGTCAAAGGTTCGCATAACAAATTTAGGTGGCGAAAACTACACAGAACGCAGTATAAAAAATTATTAGAGGAATGCACAATGTATATATCTTATGATCAGAAAGTACGGGGAATATTTAAATAAAACAAAACAGAGTTAAATTTCAGACAAATTTATTTTATCTTCCTTCAAAATATGATCCGTCTGAAGCAACAAACTTGTGCCAACGTTTAGCCCAGTCCTCCATGCCCCCTTATAGGCCGACGAAGGGATGGTTTCAGCTCCTTCGTCGCATTCTCTTTGATCTTCTAACATCAACTTGGGAAACAAAAATAAGTCACACGGGACCATATCAGGTGAATACGGTGCTTGCACAATGGTATTTACTTTGTGTTTGGTCAAATAATTCAGCAAAATATAGGCTCGGTGCGATGGCGCGTTATCATCATGCAAAATCCAAGAATTGTCTGCCCACATTTCGGCCCTTTGCGACGTACAGCATCTCACAAACGCTTCAAAATGGATAAATAATATTCTTTATTGACGGCAGATATTTTATTATTTTTATGAGGAGGTTTTTCATGGCAGAAATAAACTCGGAGGTTTGCTATTGCCTGCCAAGGGGCGACCGCTATTAGAAACAACTATTTCTTCATTTTAGTATTTTACCGAGATTCGAACCTACGTTCTCACTGAATTCCGAACACGCAACAACCCATTCAGCTACGGCGGCCGCACAATGTATTTACACCTAATAGAAAATATGTTTGGAGAGAGGGTTACTATCATCGACAAAACTAAAATAAAGAGCTCTGCCATCAAAGGAATTACAGAATAAGCAGGAATAGTTAAGTTAAATGATTGCTTAATTTTGCAACGACATTTGTTAATTCTGCGTTGCGTTCGATAAAAGATAATTGCTAAGAATACGATTTGAAGAACAAAAAGTGGACCAGATTCTACAATACGAAAATCAGCCTAATTTCTCATGACTTTTTTCGTATGTTATAAATATTTTATAATTGTGCTGTTTAGTTTTTATTTTAACATTGCAAGCCTTTCGTTAGTGTATATTTTAGTTTCCCATTAACAAACTCCTCTGTTCATACCATTTTCAATTCGCCCACAAAAAATGTTACTCATACGCAACCACATCCAAGAGTTCATTTCATTCAAATTATAGCTAAGAATTAATTAGCCTTCTCCAAGTTTCTGACATGAAGCTTGGTGCTCAGAGTATCTAACACTCAGTTTTGTAACTAAGTTAGACTCTAATTGGCTTATAGAGATTCACTGGCATTGTATGGCTTGAGGCGTAAATATTTCTGGGAGTCAAGCTTTATTTTCCCACATATTATACTGAACATGTCAATAATAATAATAATAATACTTTACCTAGCGGGCCCCGATTCTGCAGGCAACAGAAAGCCGGTCTGACATTAAATATCCCGAAAACCAGAGTCATGCGTATAACACATAAAATACTTAAAAATTGATTAATTGAATTGAGAGAAGTACAATATTGCTGCTACTTGGGCAGTATTTTATCGGCGACTGGCGATTCAAGCGAAGAAATCAAAAGCCGAATAAAGAAGGTGGTATTCGGATATCTGCAGACACACAACTTAGAATATTTAATTTATCTATACTTTACGCGTGCGAAGCGAGGAATGCGACGACAGGCCGACACAAGCTTACTATAAATCGTTATAAACAGATGCCTACGAAAAGTTATTAAAATATTCTGGCCAAACACCATATCCAATGTTGAACAAACAGAAGCTAGTGCAACTAGAATTCCGAAAGAGAAAAAGGGCTTGATTGGCAATATGCTGCATAGTATAAGAGGCGATATAGCAGGAGCTACGATATGAGTAACAAGAACTACTCCTCAAAAGAAGCTATAAAAAGGGCAGAGAATTAAAAATTTGCCTAAACGTTGTAAATACTGAAAGAAAGTATATTATTGATTAATAAATACTTTAAACATCTTTTTTATTAAATCTAAAACCACCTTTAAAAAAACGTACGAACTTCTGAATTGACCTGATAACTTCAAAAGTACATTGATTTCACTAAATTTTGCAGCAAATTTCGAGCCAAATCTTCCAAAACTAGCTTAGTAACCAATTTGAGCTCCAGTACTGTCTTATGCTGTCATCGGATTCAAATTGGAACTGCATGCTACCCACTTCATAAGCTTGCTTCTGATGCTTTTTAAATCCTTTTAATGATTATTTGGAAACGTGATTGGCAGCATTATTTTGTTGGAAAATGCTACCTTCATCCATTTTATCATCCATTATCCAATGAAATGAGAGCACCGCCCAACAACTCAGTGTATATTTTGGAATTCATTTTGCTCGCAATACAGCAAGTATTTGTTTTCCCTTTTGATGAAAATGCTGCCCACACCAAAGGGCCGCCAGCGTCAAACTTTCTATTGGACACACATACGTACGTCGTTGTTACGCAAATCGTACCAATAACAATTGTAGGAGTCTGGGCCGTCTAGATTGATTTTTTTTTCTCATCGGAGAACCAGACATTACTCCACTTAGTTTCCAATGCAAATATGTTTGAACGAATTCTAAACGCGCTTGTCTGCGTTGCGTTTTCAATACAATGTTGTAAACCGGTTTGTCATAATTTTTCAACAAACATTCTGTCAAAAACGTATCGGGAATTGTTCATTGAAAAAGCGCGCGTTACACGTAGGTCTAAATTTTTTTGCTGGAATGTTGGTACAACTGTCCTCTATGGTGTCACAGAGTTTGAGCGTGATCTGTTAATTAGCTTGTTTTTTGCATTTAATTACATCAGTCAACCACAGGTTTGCTCTGCGATTTGCACTGTGGATAAAAATATCGAACAAAGAATTTGTCTTAAATTTTGTGTTTTGAACAGGATTTCATGTGCCGAATCGTTGAAAATGTTGCAGAAAGTATATGACGAGAGTGCTTTATCAAAAAGACGGGTCTACGAGTCGTATAAGGCTTTTGCAGAGGGCCGAAAAGTCGTGGAAGATTTGGCCCGATCTGGTCGCCCATCAACGTCTCCAACGGATGAAAACGTGGACAAAGTCAAGGAAATGGTGTTGGAAAACCGCCATTTAAGTTTGAGAGAGGTAGCTAGTGACCTTAACGTGTCTTACGAATCAATTCGCAACATTTTAAACCATCAATTGGACACGGGACGCGTGGCTGCTCGACTTGTTCCAAGAGAATTGAATTTCTTCCAAAAAATTCATCGGAAGAAGGTGGCTGAAGACATGCTTGACCAAGTCAATTCGGGCCCAACGTTTATCCAGCGCATCGTAACAGGTAATGAGTCGTGGGTATATGAGTTTGGCATGCAAACCAGTCAACAGGCGGCTGAATGGCCGAAACGCAAAAAACCCCTCCACGATAGAGGCCATTAAGGAGAATTCGCTGAAGAAGCTGAAGAAGATCTCTTCAAACACGTTTAAAAGGTACTTTGCTGACTGGACTAAACGTTGGCATATGTGTATTGCTTCGGTCTTCCCGGTACTTTTTTGACAGAATGTAGATTGAAGTAGATTGCGTAAAATGTGTGCGATGTGTGCGTGGTTGTCACTGGAAGACCCAGCGTCTCTTTATTTGAGTCGAATTTAAAAACTTTTTGTGGCTTCCTTTTTAATTTGGTTTATTTGGCGGTTAGTAAGCTTTTTATTGATTTTTGTATACTTTCTAACGCCATCATTTTTGCGCACCACTGCCTTTCCCGGATCAAGATATATGCCAGTTTATTATTATTATTATCCCACGCCACTCTCCCCTCGCATACCGCGTGAGGCGGGGTCAATTTTCACCGAGCACAACGGCAGTTTCGGACTGCAAGTCGTATCGGTACTTTTATATATTTTGTTAGTTTAGGTTTAAAAATTTTCGAGTTATCCGTTTCGTTTGCATGATTAGCGCTTTTTAATTGTATGGTGGATGTTTTGTTCTAGGTCTATTTATTTTATGTGGTTGTAAATGTAATTGTTGTTAAGCCACTTAACTTTTCGTTGCATCCATAATTGTTTTATTTCAATTGCGATTGTTATTATTATTATATTCCCTCGCCACACCCTCCCCCGCATACCGCGCGAGGCGGGGTCCATTTCACCAAACACGACGGCATTTAACGAATGCAAGTCGTTTTGGCACTGGTTTTTTGGTTAAGTTTTATTGCTGGTTTAAAAATTTTCGCGTTATGTTGCATGTTTTTAAGATAATAGCTTTTTGAATTTTGTGATGTATATCGGCTTTAATGTTCAAAAATTTGAGGTTATTGACAAAACTTTTGTGAACTATCCCAGTTGCAGACATAATAAAAGGTAGGGGTTTTACTGTATTTTGTTTTCAGATTCTTTTCACTTCTATTGTTAAATCATAGTGTGCTTGTCAGGTGTACTTATTTCAATGAAAATGGTGGTTTTTGTTCGTTTGTGTTTTAGCGTTATATCCGGTCTATTGTGGGTGATTTTTCTGTCTGTTCTTATGGCGATGTCCCAGTATATCGTGTACTCCTCATTTTCCAATATATTCTCGGGATTGTATTCGTAATAGGGTGAAGTATTTGTACTTAAGCGCAGATTATTCGCTATTTCTTGGTGTAGTATTTTTGCCACATTGTTATGCCTTTCCGTGTACTCACTTTCTACTAAAAGACGACCTCCAGAAATAATGTGGTCTAGGTTTTCTGTATTTATTTGGCATTTGCGACATCTGTCATCAATAATCCTTGTATCTTTTAAAATATACTTTTGGTAGGTTTTTGTCAAGATCACTTGATCTTGATTTATTATTATTATTATTATTTCTATTATAGTTTGTTCAACCTTACAACACCAACTGCACTGTGAAACATTTGATTAAAAGCTATGAGTATTGAATTTTTCAAATGCAAAGTCATCCATTATATTAAATTGGTGCTTACATATTATATAATACTCGCATGCTTACATACTTCTGTACACATGAATTTTTGTTTTTATAAAGATTAGATATGTATGTACATATTTACTCACTTCCCAACATTGAATTAATTTCTGTGTTTAATCTCTTCAACTTGTGGTGGCAATTTATAACATTATAACGAAAGTTCTTAAGAGACCACCACATTATTCTTACTTTTCTTACTTTGTCAGCTGAAACAAAAGCGCCAACGAGTAGAATAACAGAATCAGTGAAGAAGAGAGAGAGACATGAAGTAGGAGGAGAGAGGTATGAATAGAATCAAGGAGATTATCGATTTCATTTTCAACGTTGCTCTAGCGTTTAAAAAGTTTTTCCAAAGTTCAGTCAAACAATCCCTACAACAATAACAAACAATCAAACCTCCACCAAAGTGTCAACTTCAATCAAGTACTTTCGAAAGCTTAAAATAAGAATCCGAGGACTGGTGATGGGAAAAGCAGAGGTGGGGCGATATTTTATAATATTGAGAATGAAGAGTACATGCAGTTGGTTGTACCGAGAGAAAATATAATGTTGTAAAAAATATATGGTAGTTTTTAGTTTAGTTTGAGTAAGTTGTTTACTACTCAAGCAGTGTACGTTGGAGAACTAGTCTGCCTAAATATGTATGTAAGAAATACAACCCGCCGTAGCCGAATGGGTTGGTGCGGGACTACCATTCGGAGTTCACAGAGAGAACGTCGGTTCGAATCTCGGTGAAAAGAAAGCTCTCACGCAGGGAGTCTGTAAAATTTGCAAGCAAATAATTAGCCGATACATATTGGAATATGGCATGGCGTAGAAGTCTATTGCTTTTGTAGATCTCTGCCATGTATGGGCTTTCTCAATCAGTGCTGCCACAGATACACTTCTTTGGATGCATAGGGCTATGAAGTTTGTTGACATCAATTACTTGTGAGATGCAAATTTCTGTTTCAATTTTTCCAACAGTTTGTACAATATGCCTTGGAAAATTTAGTCATGCAGCGATATTCAGTTGAACGACGTGTGGAAAGATCTAAGCATATAATGAAAATTGTCCATCTACAGGAAGTGTATTTAGCTCTTGCGTGCTTTTTTTAGTCAGTACAATTGGATACGTTACAAGCAAAACTGCCACATTTAAGAAAAACCTATGCACCCACAACGAGGTACTGTTTAGTTTGGTTCTTGGGCTAGACGCTGCACGGTGAACTCATCGAATTATGATAACAAAATTTTAATGACCCGAATTAGATAGCATAATGAACTTGGACAATGTGTGCTTGTAACACGACGGTGCCCTCTGCCACACAGCGCACGGAAAATGGCCCTATTGTGAACGAAATTTCCAGTACGCATTATCTTACGAAGCAACGAGACAGAATGGCCGCGAAAAGCCTGTGAAAAGCTTGTACCACTTGTAAACTTTTTTTTGTCTGAGATTACTCTCACCGGATGCCAACGTCAACACTTCAAGTGTTTTTGAGTACTTAATTCCATTTTTTATAAAACAATTTGATGCAACTTCTTTGATCCCATTTTTTCGATAGCAGAAAATCGCCGAACACGTAAAAGCGCTTGTCTTATTTATGCCTCTCACAAACAAACTAAACATGCAATATTGCTAAAACCGTAAATATATCTTCCAGACGAGTGTTCCAACATAAAAAAATAATAATCGGAATTTTGAAAATTCCTCTTATTTTTCAAACACACCTAAACTATGCCAAAAGATCGTGGAAAATTTGTACATGAACATTAAGTTGGGGCAATATTATGAAAAAGGTGTCGTAGGCAAGTCTACAGCACGGCTTTGACGTCAGAAGGCCTTCTTAATTCAATGACGAACGTCTCGAATCACTTTTGAAGCAGAACGGTCGCCAAACTAGTCGTGAATTGGCGGAAAAAATTAACTGCGATCATAAAACGATTCTCAATCCCCTTCATTCAGTGAGACTTACCGAAAATTTGGGAGCCTGGGTTCCTCACTAGCTCAACGAAAAAAACAAAGAAAGTTGCCTTCAAATTGTTTCTCAACATCTTGCCCGCCATCGAACAACGCGCGGTCTGTTTTTTGTACCAAATCGTCACGGGGGATGAGAAATGGTGCATAAACATCAATATGAAGCAAAGAAAGGAGTGAGTGGCTCCAGAAGATGCGCCAAAGCCGAAAGTCAAGCCGAATCTTCATCCAAAGAAGATCATGATATGTGTTTGGTGAGACTGGGAGGGCATGGCGCACTGAGAAATGCCCGAAAAGAATGTCACGGTCAACAAGGAGTTTAGGGTATGCATCTATACCGCGTGAAAGAGGCTTATCGACTGAAAATACCTGATCAACATGGTCAAACCATACTCCTTCACGACAACGCCAGGCCCCATGGTGCACAATTCGTCAAAGCCGCACCCCAAAAGCTCGGATGGGAAGTTCTTCAGCATCCGCCGTATTTTCCGGACCTTGCACCGACCGATTACCATTTTTTCCGCTCCCTGTCAAACTATATGAAAGACGTTACCTTTGATAAAAAATAGGTCCTTAAAAACTGGCTCAACAACTTCTTTGACACCAGACCAGGCGATTTGTGGCGCAATGTCAACAAAAAATTTCTCGAGAGGTGGGAAGAGTTTGTAAACAGCAACGGCGAATATACTACTGTGTCCAAAAAATAAGGTGACATTTGATTTTAAACTGCGCGCTTTGAAGGATTAGGAGAATTCTTTTTTTTTTAGGTTGGTAGTACTGTGAGTGACATCTATGTCAAATTTCATGTGAAATATTCATTTACTGTTTGAGATACGCGTCGTTTTGTGAGCTGCTAAAAGTGAGTTTCTCGTTTTTTGCAATGTCGAAATTTGTTGAGCAAAGAATTTGCATTAAATTTTGTTTGCGGAATCAATTTTCGGATACGTTGAGGATGGTGCAGAAAGCCTTTGGTGATGAGGCTATGTCTAAAAAAAATGTTTACAAGTGGTATAGTGAGTTCCAAGCCGGTCGTGAACGTGTCGAAGACGAAGAGCGTCCTGGGCGACCATCAACCTCAACTGACGAAGCTCACGTCCAACAAATCAAAGATTTGGTGTTGAAAAACCGTCGATTAACGATTAGAGACCTTGCTGATGATGTTGGCATATCGAAAGGCTCAGTCAATACCATTTTGAAGGATGTTTTGGGCCTCAAGCGCGTCAAATCTCGACTGGTACCGAAAACATTGAATTTTTTGGACTCGTAATTCGTGATCATTTCATCAAAAACTCAACCCATATCGTTCCGCAACCACCGTATTCACCTAATCTGGCGCCGTGCGACTTCTGGCTGTTCAGCAGGCTCAAAAGACCGCTCCGGGGACACCGTTTTGACACGATAGAGGAGATTCAAGCCGCAACGAAGACGGAACTGAAGGCCATCCCGGAAAGTGACTACAACCAGTGTTTCGAAAATTGGAAAAAACGTTGGCATAAGTGCATTGTGTCGGGAGGGGATTACTTTGAAGGGGATGAAATTGATTTGGAAGAATAAATAAAGAATTTTCAAAATAAATACAATGTCACCTTATTTTTTGGACACAGTATTACAACTGATTAACTTGTTGATATAATTATTGTCTTTTGTTTAAACAAAAGTCTTCGGCAAAACGCTATGAACATATTCCCGCATCTAATGAATGGTACTCTTTACTTTTTCAATTTTCTTTAGTACGTTTTCAAAGACTGTTTGAGCATTTTTCACTAGAAAAAGGAGTTATATATAGGGTTTTTCAGTAAGAGCGCTTCAACTTTTTGTTGAATAAAACACAAACGGTTTGACTTTTTTAACTAATATTTTTTTTATTATCGAGTTTGAACATATATATTTAAGTATGAAATTCGATTTCTTTTGCATGACTACCGTGTGCACGTTTTACGAAGTCCAATCGTTGAACCCAATTTTCGACCACTCTTTTGCATAAATCGGCCGAAATTCCAGCAATTTCGAGTTCAATATTGGCTCTGAGCTCACAAATCGTCGCCGGCTTCTTACTGTAGACCAATGACTTCACATAACCCCAAAGAAAATAGTCTAGAGGCGTCAAATCACACGAGCGCGGCGGCCATTCGACCGGTCCATTTCTGGAAATAATGCGCCAATCGAACTTACTCTTCAACAAATCAATTGTAGCGTGTGCTGTGTGGCTTGTGGCCCCGTCCTGTTGAAACCACATGCGGCCAAAAATAATCGTTTATCATGTCGCGGTATCGATTTCCATTCACAGTAACGTGGCGATCGTTCTCGTCAACGAAAAAATATGGGTCAATTACGCCGCCGGCATGTAAACCGCACCAAACAGTGATTTTTTCGGGATGCAACGGTGCCTCATGAATCACGTGTGGATTGCTTTCTGCACAGTAACGCATATTTTGCTTGTTGACAAAGCCATTGAGCCAAAAGTGAGCTTCATCACTGAAGATGATTTTTCGACTTTAAACTTTCTTAACAGAACACGCATTTTTAGAATAAAATTCAATGATTTGCAAGCGTTGCTCAAGTATGTAGCGTTCCATGATGAAATGTATACTAATGAAGTTTACAAACGACAAGCGAAAAATAAAAAATATTGCGTTGTTCGCCCTCCCTATCGGAAAAAAGTTGAAGCGCACCTATTGAAAACCGTCTTATAATACATCAATTTATTGACAAATCTGTAATTAAAGCTCAAAAATGTATTGTAGATATTTATATACAGGGTGAGCGATATGAAGTGTTACCAACTTCACACAGCTTGTATCTGTAAAACAGCTCATGACCTCAACGTCAAAATTGTTCTAATGGCAGTTCAATATATTGTTCATAAGCCATCAAAAGCATTTGCGTCTCAGTTTTGTTGAATTTTTTTTTTGTGATGGAATTCAAAATCACAACCAGCCATTGTTCGTGAGCTCAGTCACCTCAAGGTTAATAAAATGTTTGTATATCGTACTATAAAACGTTACAATGATACTGGTAGCATTGCAAAATGGAGGTGGACCACAAATAACCGCAACAACGCCAGAAATGGTTCGGAAAGTGTAAGCTCGTCTTGACCAAAATCCACGTCGAAGTGGAAGAAAAATGTCCAAAGAACTGAAAGTATCGCAAGACAGCAAACAAACCGCTAGGTCCGATTAATAAGGCAGTTGGTCTAATATTGGCAGTTTGTACTTAATTTGAAACTTTTTGAGAGTTCATGCGGTCAATGCATTGTCTTGGTGGCAAACCGATGACGTGTGCTTCTACAGTATATGTACCTTCAATAAAGTTGTTTGTTTTTCAACAGCATTTTAACATTATTATTATTATTATGAAGGGACTTGGCATTGTAACCTGGAAAAAACGATGTGCCCCATTCATAGATTCACAGTATTTTAGTGTTTGCCACATTTTATTTAGTTTTATTTCCACATCTTGTAAAATATGTTTACCCAGCTTTTTTTGGCTCCGGTTTGGTCATTCCTAATTCTACCAAAATCGCCAGAGCTTAAGAAATTTTTCCACAATGAACCGTCAGTTTTCAATAAATGCAATGTTGATTTTTTTGTCAATCTTGCGCACAAGGGAGAAAAAATGAAATGAAAATGAAAAAATTATATTGCAGATATTTGTAGGTGAACGATCTATGTTACCCTCGGTAATACAATATAAGCACATTAACAATAAAAAACAATTGTTCAATAAAGATTTAACAACAAATGGGAAGCCATAAACAGCAAACAAAAAATAAAATATGAGTTAATTTTATTGGGTCTTATGACAAAGTTATTGAGATATCGCCACTGGGCAATAAAGTCGCAATACTACTTTACAACTTTAAAGTGTATATATGTATTCCTAAAAAATGGCCTCCCTAGCGCAAAATTAGTAGCTTTCACTAAGTACTTCAATCAAATGTATTGCACAAAATGACACGAAATTGGAAACCATACCATAATCGATGTAACTGCAATAATCACACAGAAGTTGATCGTTTTCACGTTTGAGTCAAATTGGCTTTACGACATATGAGTAAATATATATTTATACAGCCAAATGTACATATGTATGTGTTATAATAAATATTGTGGCAAATAAATTTAGTCGCACGTGCAACGCAGGCGGCCAGGCATACATGCATTTACCCATATTTCATTGAAACTGAAAATGTGATACAACCACAAAATCGAATAAAATACAGCGAAACAAATGCTTTAGTAAGCTGAAATAAAAACAAAAAATAAGTAAGGATGCGCTAAATTCGGTACCGACCGAACTTTATTTAGCAGCGCACATTTTAATAAAATTTAGTTTAGGCTGCCTGCTAATTTTTGGAATCAAACAAACTCATAACTAATGAGGATTATAACTTGAAACATCAAGCGGTCGGAAGGAAATTCAATTATGTCTTATTGTAAAAAGTGGGGGTAGTTTTCATGCGACCTCTGTAATATTTAAGTCGCAAGTTTGGGCAAGGTTTAATAAGTCATTATCAAGATCAGGCATTTACCCCAAACCCTATTTTTAAAATTTTACTTGCATCTTATTTATTTTCTTGTGCTATCATTTATACCAAATTTGTGTAATTTTCATTTAATAATTTAACTTGGTTTAAGAAAAGCATTTTACAATATAGTCGCTACTCGCTCTTCAAAAGGTCTGCTACGATGTAGATTTTAAACGTCTTCGAAAAAAATTCAGCCGAAGTAAGCTGGATGCTGCATCGTTGGCATGATTTTTAGTCGCTGTTTGGGAGCTATGACAATGAGCTTTCCTACTTCAGTCACAGTTGTTATGCCAAGTTCATGATGAAGGTCGCTCGCTATTCCTTATACAGTATGGCGTGTTTACTATGCTCCGCAGGATTTTGTTTTGCAGACATTGAATAGAAGTGATGCATATTTGGGTAGCGCATACCCTGAATTGTATTCCATAAGCCCAAACCGGTCTTAGTATTTGTTTGTAAATAAGTCATTTGTTGCGGGTTGATACGCTTGAGCGCCTACTAATGAGGTAATACTTGTATAGGTAATTTAATTTCATGTCAAGCTCTTCTAGTTTTTCTTTATCTGAGCATTTCATCAAGTCTTATGTCGAGATATAATATTTGGCCCTGTCGAAGTATGGGATTATCGACGCAGAAAAAAAAACCAACGGAAGCTGTGTGACGACAATAAATGGTAAAAAGGACTAAAGCGAAAAAAGGTAGTAAAACACAAATAGAAAATATTATTTTCGAAACTTTCTGAACTTAGAAATATAGCAAAACTATTCCAAATTCGAGAGTCTTTTAATCAGTGTTTTGTGTTGATAGCTACCACAGTTTAATGGCATCTCATTAAGTATAAAATCTCAATTCTACTAAAAATGGATTTATGAAAATTCGTAATTTCGCAAAATTTTGGATAATACGGTCGTTAAATAAGGTGGCCCAAATTAATCATTCCATTTGGTTTTTGAATAACTTTCTTACTAAACAAAAAACAAAAAATGATTTGAGTGCTGGAAAATATATTTTGATTTGTGATACCACTGGAGCTTATCCTTACTCCACGTGTTCCTTTTCAAACCATCCGGTTGCTTTAATAAACGAGCAGAGCTTCATTAGTTTTAGATGGGCTATGTCCGCTGCATCGGTTAGAAATGCTGTATCGAGAGTGCGCAGCTTTCTCATAGCTAGGCTTTCACACTCATAAAGGTGTCTGACTGTTTCCTCTTCTTCTGTATTAAGACAGCTTCTATAGAAATCGAAGTAAGGGAGTCCTAACCTTCTAGCGTGACTGCCTATTAAACAATGACCAGTTAAAACACCTATCATTTTTCTTATAGATTCTCTGTTGAATCTTAGCAAGATCTTCGATCGAAATTGATGTCCTTGGTCCTACAGAAATCCGTTGTGCTGGGAATGCAGGGGAATTGTTCTAAAATTTAGAAGTGCCCTCTTTGGTACGTTCTGAGTAGGCCGATTTCTCTTAGTCTGAGAGTTGCTTTGGCATCTGTTTGCTTACCGTACTGCTCTATTGGTAAAATGTTAAGCATAATATTTAGTGCATCTGTGGGTGTGGTTCTGAGGGCCCCGCAGATGCAAAGACTGGCCATTCTTTGTACGTGTGCCATGGTTATTTTGATGTACAATTTATCTAAAGCTGGCCACCATACTAATATGCCGTATGTTAGGATTGGTCTGACAATTGCCGTGTAAAGCCAGTATAGGATAGATGGGGAGAGACCCCAACTTAGTCCTATTAACTGTTTACAAGAGTATAGTGCTATTGTCGCCCGTTTTACTCTATCTTCGACATTTGCCTTCCAAGTTAGCTTTCGGTCTAGTATTAGACCTAAGCAGCGGGCCTCATCACTAAATGACAGTCCCGTTCCACCTAGGGTCGGAGGAGCTATATTTGGAATTTTATGCTTACAGGTAAATAGGATGAGTTCAGTTTTATTGGGGTTGACTCTTAGCCCATTTGCTTTTGACCAGTTTTCAACCATGTTTAGTAAATCTTGCATGACTTCTCTAAGTGTATTGGGGAATTTCCCTCTTACTACCATTGCAACATCGTCCGCATATGCTACGACGTGTTGTCTTCTCTCCTCTAGGGTCTTTAGCAATGAGTTTAGTGCCAGCACCCATAGGAGAGGGGACAGCACACCGCCTTGAGGTGTTCCTCTGCTAACTTTTTCTTGATCTCTGAGGCCCCTAGGGTTGCGATCACAAATCTGCTCAAGAGCATGTTTTTAATGAACTCAACCAGAGCGCCAGTGATCCCGAAATCCGTCAGTGCCTTTATTATGGTATCCGGTAGGATGTTGTTGAATGCGCCCTCGATATCTAGAAAGGCTACCAGTGTGAATTCCTTATTATACATTGACTTCTCGATTTCTGTAACAAGTGAGTTAAGTGCTGTTTCAGTTGATTTCCCTTTACAGTACGCATGTTGTGAGATGATGAGCTTATTAGGGCTGATGTTAGCCTTAATATGCTCTTCTAAAATTCTTTCTAATGTTTTTAGCAGAAAGGAGGATAGGCTAATTGGCCTAAAATCCTTAGGTGTTGTGTGTGAACTTTTACCCGCTTTAGGGATAAAGACCACTTTTACCTCTTTCCATACTGATGGGACACTTTTCAGTTTCAGAGCAGCCTTAAATATGGCCGTCAGCCACTCCATAATGTAGTTGAGTGAATGTTGTATTTGGGCCGGGAATAATCCATCTGAGCCCGGGTATGTACAATAAAAGTTTTGATGAGGTCGAAAGACTCCCATCGTAACCGGGACAAAGTTAACCATGCCATCGAAAACATTATATGCGATACTAAACTTCCTTCTAGTAGCTCTGTAGGGAAGATATATCGCTAGCAATACTTCAATAAGGTTAAACACCTCAAGTAAGTGGCAAATCAAAGGCTACGGCTACGGTAACTGGCATTTCGGAGCTTCCCCAACTCATGAACTATGCACTCGCGCCATCACAACGAACACGACCCTCCTAATTTTGAGATAATTGCAAGAGCAGCGAACGAAAGGTGGCGTAGCGAGCCCATTTGCAAAATTGCCGATAACTGTAGTCGACTCTCAACGCTAAACGCACAGAATCGCTTCTAATCCAAAATAAACATAGTCTTAGCACACTGATTACTGTTACAACTGGTCAGTGCCTAATAGACAGATATGTCCAGTGGATGGGCGTGCAGACACATGACTTCTGCGGATACTATCTACATGAGGGAGAAAGGATATCGTAGCTTTTGTGCCATTGTGAGCTTGAAGATTTCAGTACTGAGGAGATCAAAGATCTTCTAAAGTTTTTGAAAATTTCACACTGATTTTAATAGAGAAAAGAACAAATTCCCCACGTAGCATCGCCTCTTCAACATAATCAAAAATAACAGAATTCTGAAATCGGCAGTTTAACATAAAAAATTGTAGGCTCAATCATCCTTCTCCGATACATCAATCCACTACGGCCTTATTTCGATAC
Organism: Anastrepha fraterculus; assembly: GCA_037575425.1. Taxonomy (NCBI): domain Eukaryota; kingdom Metazoa; phylum Arthropoda; class Insecta; order Diptera; family Tephritidae; genus Anastrepha; species Anastrepha fraterculus. The sequence continues at coordinate 79,779 of JAYXIM010016567.1, forward strand.
AAAGTTTCCTGTATAAAAGTATTATGAGCAGCTCACCATGTAAGTCTGGTTTTTAAAAGGAGCACCAACTCCTTTGTGTGGATCTCGTCGTAGTTTTGTGCAAATTTGAGAGCAAACATCATCGTGTGTATTAAACAATCATTTTGATAGACGGTATGATTGCTTGGCTTGAAGTAGGCCCTCGAATTTTTTTGTACAGCAATATGAATTGTTATCTCAAGTTTTTCGCTATATTTAAATGTGATATCAGAAGACATTGCAGATATGTCATTTGGGTAATATATAAGTATAGTAGTAATAGTAGTAGTAGTAGTAATACTCGTATATATTTATTTTTCAGAAATTAAAAAAAAATTACAATTAATTTTCTTTATAATATAAATATATTTGTATATATGTTCATAAGACATGACAAAGTATCGTTCGCCATTTTCGTTACAAATCACTTAAAGTTGTTATCCAATTTTTATCATTTTCTCTTTTTAATGCGCTTATAATTTCTTATAGGCTTATAGAGGCTGCACATTTTGGTCACGATTTCGAATTTATTGGCATTTAACATAAATAGGTTACATCGTACTTTGAAAATCATTGAGATATCTTCAATCCGCATTCCTTCTTTTATGTGGTTGAACCCTTTGCTTGGTCTAAGTATTTGTGTACGAGTATGCCAATACACTTGTAATGAACATTTCGCTATGTTCTCTGGTGTGTTTGGCTTACACATAGTGCGACAATTCATGATGCAGAAGAAGACTCTTTATATTAAAGTTTTATAAATATATTTCACGTGAAGACCCCATGTAAAAAAGTGTCTTCCTTCATCTGCGGTTCCCAACAAAATGACATAGTTTGGAGTCTGGATAATGTATAACACCAGACGTGTAAAATATATAATTTCCTAGCATTTGTGGAGTGTTTAGTGTAAAATAGCTCTCGCCCTTCGAAATTAACGATTTTACTCTCTAATTTGTGCACTTCCATCAACACTGAGTTTTAACCGCTGAAATCTGCGCCTCTGGTGTAGATTGAAGACCGCTGTTTCTTTCTATCTTTAATGTTGAATAATTTCAAAATTTTTCAAATGTATGGCTGCTTCAATTTGCGGGCAAATTATATCGTGAGATTTTCCCCCTATTTTAGTCATAAAATTTATATTGGAAAGTGTTGAGATGGCAACTCTTAAATAGTCAACGTGTATTCTAGTTATTATAAATTCCTTTTTGTTAAGCTTTTCTTATTTACCTATATATGCACAATATTGAATAAACGTTTTACTTACTACGCTTTTATATCTTGAAGAAGAAAGACGCATTTTAACAGGTTATGGGCCCAGGGCCTTTCGATTTTGCGCTTTTGAAGAAAGAAAAATTTTTGTGAGGTAAGGACTCAAGATGAGTGTACCTAGTCTTCAAATCGACAAATTAGATGACAGAAACTATGATTCCTGGGAAGTGCAGATGAGGAGTGTGCTCATCCATGGAGGCTACTGGAAGATGGTGTCTGGGAAGTTGACCCATGAGAATGCAGAGGACAAATTGAAGTTTGAAGCCGACGATGAAAAAGCGCTAGCAACAATTTTGTTATGTGTCAAGTCGCCGCAATTGGCACATGTAAAGAGGTGCAAATCTTCTAGAGATGCGTGGGTGAAACTGCAGGAGGTGCATCATCCGAAAGGGCCGTTGCAAAAGGTTTCGCTTTACAAGAGACTGCTGAATTTGACCATGGCGCAAGATGGCAATGTGGTGCAACATATTAATGATTTCACAGAAATTTCAGAAAAGCTGGCTGAAACGGGTATAGAAATTCAGGAGGAGTTGCTTTCCATTATGCTTTTATCCAGTTTGCCCAAAGAGTTCGAGAACTTCGTGGTGGCTATTGAAACAAGGGACTCCCTACCCAATTTCACCATTTTGAAGCAGAAATTTCTGGAAGAAGGCAAAAGGCGAAATGAGAACAACGAGAGCGAAGTAGCAACAGGTGAGCATGCGTTTACAGCGAAAAGTGTGAGAAAGAAAAAGTTCGGCAACAGCTTCAAAAAGGAGCGAAAAGAATTCAAAGGAAATTGCTTCGTTTGTGGTGAGAAGGGGCATTATGCAAATCAGTGTGAGAAGAAACAGAACAATAAGAACAAAGGACTAGCGATGCTGAGTGCTGTTGAAGTCAAAAGTTGGAAAGAGACAGCATGGTATATCGACAGTGGCGCGACATCACATATGTGTAACGACCGCCGCATGTTCACGCGTTTGGATAAACACGACGAGCAGATTGCACTTGCTGGAGACAACTATATAAAAGCAATAGGCAAAGGAGATATTGTGATTCGTCGTGGAATCGAAATGAAAGATGTGTTGTATTCACCAGAACTACAAGCAAATTTTATTTCTGTAAGCAAAGCTGTAGAGAGAGGGTATACAGTGATATTCGACTCGAGCAAAGCCACAATAAACGACAGATCAGGCGAAGTACTTTTACAAGCCGATAGAAAAGATAGCCTTTTTGTGTTAAGAAATAGCGCAGAAAAAGCATTTGCAGCATGCAATAGTGACATAGCATGGCATAACCGAATGGGACACCTAAACTTCAAAAGTTTGCGGGAGCTAAGCCGTCGAAATATAGTGCGCGATATGCAAGTAAACAGTCGTGGCGATACAGGAAATTGCAGAACTTGCATGCTAAGCAAAATTCATGTACTACCGTTTCCTGATGAGTCTAGTACAAAAACAAAGGATTTGCTACAACTTGTACACTCAGATGTGTGTGGACCCTTCCGAACTAATTCAGTAGGTGGCTCAAAATATTTCGTTACCTTCATTGATAACTTATCACGACGTATTTTTGTATACTTTATGAAAGCAAAGAATGAAGTTTTTAAATATTTCAAGATATTTAAAGCACAAGTGGAACTTCAAACTGGACATAAAATCAAGGCGATCAGGTCTGACAACGGTCGCGAGTACGTCAATGCAGAATTCGACGCATATCTTCAAACATACGGTATAACAAGGCAGTTGACAGTGGCATATACTCCGCAGCAAAATGGAGTGGCGGAACGCGCAAATCGCACACTGGTCGAGATGGCGCGATCGATGATGGTGCATTCTGGTGTTATTCAATGTTTGTGGGCTGAAGCTATAAATACGGCAGCATATATCAGGAATAGATGCACATCAAATAAGCTGGGAGACAAAACTCCGTACGAAGTGTGGTGGAACAAAAAGCCCACTGTAAAGCATTTTCGCACGTTTGGTTCTATTGCAGTTGCATTAGACAAGTCACATAAGAAGTCCAAATTCGAGGCCAAAGGTAGGCAGTACATTATGGTTGGTTACTCAACAACAGCAAAAGCTTATCGCTTATATGATAAAAAGAGTCATAAAGTTATTGAGCACCGAGACGTTTTGTTTGACGAAACTGCTTTTGATAAATGTTTTGATGGCGACAAACCTGAAGAAGGGGTAGATTTAGTGCTACTGAATTGGGAGAAAGAGATAGACACTTTGCAGCAAAGTAAGCATGAAGATGCTTATGATACACCAAACAGTGACATCAATAGCGATTCAAGCGCGCATCAGATGAGCGAAGAGCAAGCAGAGACAGAAGTGAAAATCGGACAAGGCAGACCCAAACTTCCGCGCACGTGCAAGGTAAGCAGACCGAAAGATCAATTCAACGAATTATACAGCATGGTAGGAGAAGGGGTACCGCAAACCATTGAAGAAGCGCTAACTTCTAAAAATAGTAGAAAATGGGAAAAAGCAATGGAAGACGAATATTTCGCGCTTAAGAAAAACAATACCTGGTCAGTGACAGATTTGCCAGCTGATGGCAGAGCCATTCCATGTAAATGGGTGTTTGCATTAAAGAAAGACGAACACGGCAACATTGTGCGCTACAAAGCACGTCTTGTGGCGAAAGGTTGTAATCAGCGTTATGGAATTGATTACAAAGAAGTATTCTCACCGGTTGCAAGATATTCTACTATTCGACTTATGTTGGCATTAGCAGTGCAACATGAAATGCATCTTCATCAAATAGATGTGAATTCAGCATATTTAAATAGTGAGCTTCAAGACACGATCTACATGCAGCAACCGCAACATTTCGTCGAGGGCGAGTCATCGCAGAAAGTTTTGAAACTCCATAAGGCCATATATGGGTTAAAGCAAAGTGGCAAAGAGTGGAATAGCAAGCTTGATGGTGTGTTAACGCGCATTGGTTTTACTGCATGCGAAAATGAGCCCTGCTTATACAAGGCAAATTTCAACGAGCAGCTTACGTTGGTGCTGGTGTATGTTGATGACCTGATCATAGGGTACAGAGACAAGGCAGTGGTGATTAAAATAAAACTACAACTGGCAGAACTATTCGAGGTAAGCGATAAAGGTATGTTACAACACTTTTTGGGAATTGAGTTTAGTCGCGATGGAGAAACAGGCGAGATGACTATTTGTCAAGCACAGTACATACGTGAAATGTTGTCACAGTATGGTATGAAAAATTGTAAAGCTGTATCGGTTCCATTAGAGAAGGGATATCAAGTCGATTGTGCAGATGATTGCGAGAAGGCAAATCAAACGGATTATCAGTCCCTTATTGGTGCTCTTATGTATCTGGCCATTACAACGCGTCCTGATATACTGCATTCAGTGTCAAAAATGGCGCAGCGTAATTGTAACCCTCATGTAGAGCATTTTTGCAAACTGAAACATATTCTTAAGTATTTGGCTGGCACTGTAGAAATGAGAATGAAATTCCGTGCAGGCGAGCAGTCCATAAAAGGGTTTGTGGATGCTGACTGGGGAGGTGACGTGTTGGACCGGAAGTCGTATACTGGGTTCATGTTTTTCTACGGCGATTGTCCAATATCTTGGGAGTCGAGAAAGCAACATACGGTTGCACTCAGCAGCACAGAGGCAGAATATATGGCTGCATCAGATGCAACAAAAGAGGCTATATATATGAGGCGATTGTTGGTTGAACTTGGAATTGGTCAAAACGAGCCTGTAGAGCTGTATATCGATAACCAAGGCGCTATGAAATTGGCACAAAATCCTGTTTATCATAAACGTAGCAAACATATTGACATCAAATTCCATCACATTCGCGAAGCCGTACAGAGGAAGGAAATTGAGCTGAGATATTGTCCTACAGACAAAATGCTGGCTGATATTTTAACGAAGAATTTAGCCAGGAACAAACATTATAATTTCATGAAATTAATGAATTTTGAATAATTTTTGTAAAACAGTATCCACGTTGAGGAGGAGTGTTGAGATGGCAACTCTTAAATAGTCAACGTGTATTCTAGTTATTATAAATTCCTTTTTGTTAAGCTTTTCTTATTTACCTATATATGCACAATATTGAATAAACGTTTTACTTACTACGCTTTTATATCTTGAAGAAGAAAGACGCATTTTAACAGAAAGAAATTAAGTAGTAATTTTTGTCACGCCTTCCTCACAAATGCAAATTGTTTACCTTCCTACCCGGAGATGGGGCTACTGTGAAGCCATTTTCGCATATATTGTCGCGGGTATCTTTTTACGACTCATAAGAAAAAATAATAATTCAATAATTTATTTGGTTACGCAATACTTGCATAATAGAGCAAAGCTTGCTAAAACTACAAACAAATCGTGGTACTTATAGTGTCGATTGTTAGTTATAACTCGCTACAGTTCAAATTCAAATGCTTGCAGTTTCCGGTGCCGCTCACACTTACTTGCAATAACTGTTAATACTCACAAGATTTATGAAAAATCACCAACCCATAGGTTGAGCCACTAACCAAAATGCGTGTGTGCCCACATGAATGGGCACGCCAGACAGCTGAATGCATCTACCTATGTACAAATTTACAGGGGTTTTCGATATGGCCATTCGAAATTTGACAGCACATAATCGCCACGTTGGTGAAGAAACATCTCTGAACTTTATTTATTAATATTGTTTCATCTCTATATGAGAGATTGATAAATATGTATGTAACAAATTGGATACTATGGTTAGTTTTTTAGTACATTTTTATTTTATTTTATTTTTCATTTTTAGTACATGCAAATAGTTTTTCATAAATACAAAGTTTCGTTGTCTCTTATAGTGAACGCTCTATGAATGCAGCTACATATCTGTAGGTGTTAATGAGCGCGTTGCAAGAAACCATCGTTGCAGGCAAACGGTTCACCGATATATGTTTTTGCTTAACTATTGTTCCAACTTAGCATAACTATGCAGACATAGCTACATTTTACAAATACAAAAAGACGTGGTCGGCTGATACCAACATTACCTAATCAACATGCAGTTCGTAATTTAATAAGGTGCATCTTCATGCACGTATTCATGTTATGTTCCTCTTTCGCCTAGCAGTCCAACATATTTATGTAAACGTTTGTATATAAAGCATTACAAACGATTATCACAGTGTCTGAAAATCGCACAAAAAGCTTGAAAACTAATATCGGTCACAAACTGCTCAATATAGTACATACAGAATCTTCCAAGTTTGAGTTTCCATTTGAGTTTGAATTTTATATTGACAGCTGTCAAAGAGCCAAATGTTATGTATAAAATCTACAATTCACTAAAATGAGTTTGATTTCGCTCAATATCTGCATAAAATAACACTGACGAACATACAATAACACTACAGAACATGAACAAACGCTATAATTATGAAAGAGGATATCCAGCATTAATTCAGTATTATACAATTAATTGTATGTGTAATTAAGTATTATACAATAATTCAAACTATTTTGGTCCATCTATCCGTTATAGTTACCATATGAAATTATAATACATTTTTTAATGAAGTTAGTTTTATTTAAACATGTAAAAGTTAAAGAAAGAAATGTTAAATTGTCATTCGAAATGGTCACCATTTGATTTTACACAATCCTTCAAACAATTATGCCATTCAGATATTGCAGCACGCTCAGTTTCAATGGATATTGACATCGCTGCTCGAACCAAAGATTGTTTGAGACTCTCCAAATTTATGTGAAGTCTTCGGCAGGCCATGTTGTTCAATTCTGACTAAAAACAATGTCCAATGGATTCAAATCTGGCCAATATTCTGTGACTATGAACCCAGGAATATTGTTTTTTAGCCACTGCTGGGTGGTTTTTGCCTTATTGGCTGGAGCAAAATCTTGCTGGAAGATCCAACGCTTTCCATTAAAGAGAGTACTGCTCAACTACTTCACCACGTCTTCTAAGACATGTCTTTACCCCTTTTTCGCAGAAATGACTAGATGTAACGCCTTTCCAAGACACTCCCTACCAAACCATTACGGAGGATGAAAGGTGGCCACGCTGAATCCTTCGAACAACATTTTTTGCGTTTTTAAAAGTTTTAGCATAGATTTTGTCGTTTTGCTTATTAAAAATTTCTTCTACAGTGAACGTTTTCTCATCTGTGAAAATAATATTTCCATGGCCGTTGACCGCGTACCACCGAAGAACTTGCTTGCATCTGTCGACTCTAATTTTCTTCAAGCTCGTTGTCAAAAGATGATCAGTTGAGCGACGAAAGCCTTTCATATGGAGATCATCCTTAATTCGCCTGGACATGGACCTGTTCGATGCATTAATTTCCCTGGACATGATTTTCTGCTTTCTAAGGAGATTTCTACGAATTCTTCGTCGAACAACTTTTATATCTCCTCTGTTTAGAATCACGAGAAGACGACGACTTATTTTTCTGTCTGTCACTTCAACCGTTTGGAAAAATAGATTGATCGTTCGGTAAGCAAATATTCTCGAAATATTAAGCTTTTTCAGCAATTCGTAAATCTCACTTGCACTTTTACCACACTTATCTAGGTAGTCCAATCACTGCAATGCTACCACTCCATTGTTATCAAGTGAAATATCACACGAAGCTGAGTAAAATTTATGAGTAGCAGGTGAATTTGTAAAATTTGTCACAGAATTCATGGCAAGGCTAAGTATATTTAGCAATAATAAGATGCACAAAAAATGTCTATGATTTTATGAAATTTCGAAATAACCTTACTTGTGTACAAACGACCCCAAATTAATTTCTTTCCTCAGACTTCTAATGCAGAAATTGACGCGTACACCCTTTTTGGGTGTTTAGCCGAGTACCTCCTCCTATTTATGGTCTAGATGTTGGTCCACAAATAGAGAGACCTACAGTTTCAAGCCGACTGCGAACGGCAGATGGTCTTTTATGAGTAGTTTCTTCATGGCAGAAATACCTATATTCGGAACCTTCCTATTGCCTGCTGAGGATATGTACTTATACACGTATAGAGAATACTTTTGCGTGGAGTATTTATAAGAAAACTCATATCAACAGCCGATCATATACTTATCATTTTCAATTTTATTAACGTTTTTAATACAAAAACAAAAATATTGCCTATTGGTAAAGATATGTATGAAGCAAAAGTGCGTATTTTGGTAAATGTGAAAGCTTTAGTTCGCAGTGCTTTTCGCCACACTGTAGTAAATAATGTAACGTAAAGCTCTGGTGAATTGCATTAATAAGGGCGTTCAACATTATTTGAAAGTGGTACAACAATAGCAATATTTCTATCTGTTCCTACTATGGTTTTAGTACCCACAACCCGCAAACATCTGGACAGACTGGGTTATGGACTTGTTGAAGCTGTTGCGTACACATTTTTGGTTGGTGCCGTGCCCCAAGTAGTTTAACGCTTCCGGAACCTTAATAGGGAATCAAAGTTTTTGGTAATAATGCGTCGACGAGGCGGTAAAAAATTTAATGAATTTAATGCGTTAAACCAAAACAAATTCATTCAATGTGCGGCCACTAAAACAGCTGATTCGCGATGCTGTCAAAGTGGCCTCCTTCATTGTTCTTGCATTCCTTACTTGCTTGCAATCAATACACAAAATTTCAAAAACAAAATACAAGTATATTTTTTAATTGCTCCATTGGTATCACACAAACTTTTCAAAATAAAAAAAACGTAAAACAAAGTTTTAGAACTTTTGGTATCTTCACAATTTATCAAGAAAAGAGCTTTTTTGTGTTAAATTTGATAAATAATTAATCTTGGCAAGGTAGAAAGATGTTGTATCTGTAAAGTGCACAGTATAAGAGGTACTGAATAACATATGTATAAAAAAAGTAAACTAAAACAAAGGGGACTCAAATCGTCACTAAGCCTTTAACGATAGTGCGTTTCAAATTTCACTACCACTATATGGATAGTAGTAATGGAATTTTTCATGGACCGCAACTGTTATGACTCTTTTCTATGAAATCATCTTCAAATTGTTATTTTCTAACTTTTTATATATAAAAGTAAAAAAAATATACTTTGTTTTAACTCATAAAATTAAGTTCAAAATAACATTTATTTTTTCTGCTTTTAGTAACAATTATACTTGCACTCTTGTTTTTATATCCTAAAATAAAATTCAATATGCGACAGTAAATTTAATATTCGACCGAATGAGGCGACAATTCAAAGGTTGCTGATAAAATTTAAGAAACTCATTATGCCGAGAATGGAAAAAGGATAGGCAGACCAGACTGGGGTTTTTTGAAAAGCAAAGTCTATGTGAATAAGCCAACAACGATTCTAGTGCTGAAACACGACATTCGGATCTAGATTGCTAAACTCAATGCGATAATAGGTGAGCGAGTCTTTGAACATTTTAATTCACGTATGACAGCCTGAGAAAGGCACTGGACTGGAACCCGCATGGGAGTAGAGGTCGCAGTCGGCTAAAGACTACTTTAAGAAAGTCGATAGTTTGCGAGCTAGCATGTAAGCTTATAACAGTCCTACCAAAAACAAAAAATTTATTTTTGCCATATGTTATCCGCGGACCGTTTTATTGATAACGTCTCGTTCATATTTGAGCAGAAGTACATTTTGAGTTGTGACCCTTTTGTATTTAGGGTGCGATATGTTGACATGACAAGGGACGGCGCAAATACAGCAGCCCAGAAGCGAGTACGATGGAAGAGTCTTGTCGAGGCTCTATGCTCCCGAGTGCACGAGGGGGAAAGAAAATTACAGCCTGTAATCGTACTCACGGTTGACAATTATAATATGCATTTTTCACTTATAATTGCTAAGAACAGTATATTGTGTAAAAATAGTGAAACCTTCAATGTCGCATATATATGTATATAATTGGCGCGTACACCCTTTTTGGGTGTTTGGCCGAGCTCCTCCTCCTATTTGTGGTGTGCGTCTTGATGTTGTTCCAAAAATGAAGGGACCTACAGTTTCAAGCCGACTCCGAACGGCAGATATTTTTATGAGGAGGTTTTTCATGGCAGAAATACACTCGGAGGTTTGCCATTGCCTGTCGAGGGGCGGCCGCTATTAGAAAAATGTTTTTCTCAATTTTGGTGTTTCACCGAGATTCGAACCGACGTTCTATCTCTGAATTCCGAAAGTCCGAATGGTAGTCACGCACCAACCCATTCGGCTACGGCGGCCGCTCAATGAACCTAAATGTTTATAATTCTTGCAAACTTCCGGAGAGATCAATCACCAACGACTGCTGGCAAATATTTCGCTATGATACTCAATTTTGGAAATCTTCCATGTACACCCTGTCGAACTTCTATTAAAGCGAATGCAAGATAGTCCACATTTATATACTTATACATATAAGAGCGTCAATATAGGTGTATGAATGTAGTCATCATTGCTGCAGCATTTTCTGTCGGAATTGCCCACATTTTTTTTATTTTTTAGGGCCTTTTTATATTTAGAAACTAAGATGTGTTTATAATGTCTGCAAAAGAATGTCAGCCAGCGTTTATTTCTACATGAAAATGCTTCAATTCTCCAGCTTTCCTAGTATTAATTTCTAATAGCAATAAACAATATGGACAAACGCATGTATTTCGTTGGTGTGAATTGTACAGGACAATACATACATATGTATGTATATATTAACTTATGATATTTTCATGCTTTCATACATACATATGGTATCAGTGTATAGAGTTTTATGAACAACAACTAAATGCATATGTGGCACCCTTTTGCACTTTGACGCATAGATGACGGATGTGCGTAATAGACGAAAATATCTTATATTGTGTACATATACACATACACACGAATGTGTTACATGTGATTTTGGACATTCCACAGAGCAAGAAACACAGAATTATAGAATTGCGCACCCTACACTAAATGTATTATTTTTTCTTACCCAGACATCTTCTTTTAAAAATTTCCGTGTTATGGCTAAACTTTATTTAAGATAGGTGATTAAATAGTTGGCAAATAGCGAAGGCAGAAATATTTCCAGAAGTAAACGTAAGTATGTATGAATGTATATTTATAATCTAAGCACACATGTGTTTTGATGTTGTTCCACAAATATTTCGAAATTTTACAATATTACCAACGCCAAATCTGTTTCTCCTTTATCTCTAATTGTTGACTGAGATCGGTCAGTGAAATATTGGATATAAGATATACAAGAGTGGATCGATGAGATGGTGTATTATCATGCAATAAGCGCCAGCTTCCTCCTTTACGGTATTCAGGGCGAATTGGACGAATGCGATGCAACAAATGGAAAATTATAGAAAATTACATTGACAGTTTGGCCCGTTGGCACTTCCTTTGGAATCGTAAAAACAAATGAGCATCGACTTGATTTTTTTCTGCTCCAAACACGATGTTTTGGGTGGTGGCTCGTCTGGGGTCTTCCATTAGGCACTTTGACGCTCAGTTTCAGATTCATAGGAAACACCACGTTTCACCACCAGTTACAATGTTGTAAAGGAAGTTCTCGTTTTTTCTCGCCTCTTTAATGGTTTTTCGAAGGTTGAATCCTGAGCAATTTTTGGTCCTCAGTTAACTTGTGCGGAATGAAACGTGCCCAGACCTTTCGTAAGCCCAAATGACCAGTTAAAATACTTTAACTCGATGTTTTGGAGTTATCAACTCCGATTCTATGAATTTTAAAGATGATTTCGGTTAATTTTTGATGAATGTACGAACAATTTCCATGGAGTTGTTGGTGTTTACTTTTTTTGGGCGGCCCGTATGTTCATTGTCATTTATGTCCTCACAACCATGGCTGAAACGTGTAGTCCACTCATGAACTCTGTCACGAGTTAGACAATCATCGCCATAAACTTGTTTCATCAATTTAAATGTTTCGGTAAACGTGTCCCCGAGTGTAAAACAAAATTTGCTCTTTGTTCGAAACTCATTTTTGTCCCGATAACACAAACATACTGACACTTTAGACGCAATAACTCCACTTCCACTTAACCGAATGTCACCATGCTTTCATTGGAAGTCAGCTAAAAATGTAACTTCCAACGCATTAGCTCATTCAAAAGATGGCGCCATCACAAACATTTTTATGACGCCAGTCTTGTTTATTTTGGCGTCACCTTCTATCTTAATACCCTATTTAGAGCGCTTCGTATTTAAATTTTTTGCATATTGGCTTTATAAGAACTCTTTTTGAAATTAATACTATATATATTAATATATATATATAATTGGCACGTACACCCTTTTTGGGTGTTTGGTCGAGCTCCTCCTCCTCTTTGTGGTGTGCGTCTTGATGTTGTTCCACAAATGGAGGGACCTACAGTTTCAAGCCGACTCCGAACGGCAGATATTTTTATGAGGAGCTTTTTCATGGCAGAAATACACTCGGAGGTTTGCCATTGCCTGCCGAGGGGTGACCGCTATTAGAAAAATGTTTTTATTAATTTTGGTTTCACCGAGATTCGAACCAACGTTCTCTCTGTGAATTCCGAATGGAAATCACGCACCAACCCATTCGGCTACTTTTGTCCAAACTGGTATTAGTGTTATTTGTAAATGTGTTGCGATTTGATAAGTTTGAGCGTCTACCAATGAGGTGATATGGAGACAGCACAGAATAAATCCGGTCCAAATGTTTTATAGGGTGTTTCAAGTTCAAGTTCAAGTATAATGCTTTTGTGTGCGGCACTCAAGCTTCGGTCTAAGTAAATTTTAAACAGAATTAGCACCAAAATCGTTTACACATTACGAAAAGAGCAAGCTGGATTTCATTCAAACAAGGCATGTGTAGATTATATAGAATTATATAGCAAGAATAATAATAGAACAAATCAGAGAATTGCAAGAGCCGATGCATCTATTCTTTGTAGATTTTGAAAAACTACATCGTCCGAAGATGCAATGTCTGGGAAATACGGTGGGTGGGGCAAGATTTCGCAATTCAGTCCCTCTACATATTTCTGGACCGAATTAGCAACGTATGACCTGGCGTCATCATGCAGCAAAATCAGTTTGTCATGTCTCCCGTCCCATTTCGGCCGCTTTTCCTTGAGAACTCGACTCAAATCATTAACTGTAGTCGGTAACGATGGCCAGTGATGGTTTCGGAGGGTTTAGGAAGTTCGTAATAGATGACACCCTTCTAATCCCAACAGATGCACAACATACCCTTTGAAGCATGAATATTTTTTTTCGCTATCGATGGACTTGGTTCACCTGGTAGGCTCCAACTTTTTCGACGTTTAGGGTTATGATAATAGTTCTATTTTTCATCGCCAGCGACAATGAAGGAAACGTTTTCCTTTCTGCCTTTCAAGAAGCATCTCACACGTCTCCAAACGTCTCTCGATATCCCTCTCCTTCAATTGATGTGGCACCCAGTTACCTGCGTTTTGGAACATTCCCATTGCGTGCAAAAGTTTACCGACGGTTGATCTGTCAACATCCAACTCTTTAGACATATTATCAAGGGTTCGACACACGTCTTCATCCAATAATTTTTGTGGTTGAGTATCTTCGATTTTTTCCGGTGCCCCTCTGCTATCCTTATCAAATTGCCACTTTGGAAGCGTCGGAACCACTCTTTACAAGTTGTATATGATTGAGCATGAGTACCGTAAATATTGATCAATATCCGACACGTTGCAGCTGCACTTTTCTTTAAAAGGTAATAATAAAGCATGACTTCCCGCAAAAGCGGTTTCTTCGGGGCGAACGTAGACATTTTTGACGTCAGATAAAAATGATCTATACGCTTCAAACGAATGTCAACTACACTGCGATCAAGACCTCACATATACACCTTCAAATTACCAATATATTACTAGAGCGAACACAAAAATAGTATTAGCAGCGACATCTCTTTTATGAGGGCGGAAACTTATTCCCATACCCAAAATATATGCATGTATAATTTACAGTTTCACCCGCCGGCCACAGATTAAGATATCCAATCTAATAAAAGCAGAACACTTGGAGTTCCAAAGCAAAATTCTTCATAATAACATTTTGTCCGACCCAATAAAAAGACTGATAGAGTAAATCAGGGGTGCACATTATCTTCCCTGCTATTTTTAATTGTTATCGGCGACATCTTAAAAGCTGCTCAAGATAAAGAACCAAAACTAGGTGTAATTTGCCACCCTATTGGCATGGAATATGCGAATGATCTAGATTATCCTGTGGACATATTTCTGCTGTCTAAAAAACAGGGGAATAAGAATAAATATTTCTAAAAAAAAATCTATGAGCGTGAGTACCCAGCAGCACATAGGCTTCACCATATCTGGGCAACCAATTGAAAACGTAAACGAGTCCTTATCAAGAGCAGAATAAGAAAAACAAAGATCAGTTTTGCCTCCCTAAAGAAAATATGGCACGCTAAGCATATCTCAAACCAAACTACGTATTTGCAACTCAATGTGAAATCGGTTTTGCTTTTTGGCAGCGAAAAGCACCAGACAACTTCAAACAGTCCTCAATCGATGCCTCGGAGTCATTCTTCAAGTGGTGGCCAGATAGTTGGGTGTCAAACGAAAAATTGTTCAGACGCAGTAAATAATTCGGGAGCTCAAATGGAGATACATAGATAGGCATACACAACGGAAGCCTGCTTCCGAAATGATAGAATAGATCTCGATTGAGACTCTTGGAGACGCAGTCTTAATAATGAAATCAGCGCCATCCGTCCTAATACGACGTGGTCTGAAATCAAGGCAAAGGCTGAAAACCGAAGCAAGTTTAAAACATTTGTAAAAGCGCTGTAACAACTAATTATTATTATTTTTATTATTATGGCAAGTTTGAATTTATTTAGTAGTATTTTATTCTGACAGCTATCACGGTGCGTCGGCATCAAAAGAAAATCTAAAACAAAAGAAAAAATTAAAATCCATTACGAAAATGGTGAATCTGTAAAAACTATTTTTAAGAGAATTCTGGATATTTTCGGTCCAACTAAGACAGAAAAAATAGCGCATCGGTACTGCGTATAAAAACAACATGACGGGAAATACTCCGCATTATAAAAAATGTGACGGAAATATTTTATAATAACAGCGCACACTGGGATTGTATCTGATAAGTCAATACTAAGAAATCTCTACAGGATAAGGTTTTCATTGAAAACGATGTAAACATTTGTAACGAGATTTAGCTATTAGTATTACAAGATTTTTTAAATTATACTAAAACTAAACTGGGAAAATATAAAAGTAGACAATAATATATTACGATGAAAAGCGCTCATGTGCAGGCAGCATTTTTTTGCAATATAGGTAGCTCAGAATCGCTTGTTAAATAGAGCCAATGTTAATGTGTTTTGATAATAACTTATGGAAAAACTTGATATTTTTCTTCTAATATGTAAATGTCTCTTTTTTATAAATACAAGAGTTTATAGTAATTAACCTAGTGGCGGAATTTATGGCTGACCGAGGTCATGGTTTTATGACCACTGTAGACTTGCAACATTAAATCAAGAAATGATGGTGATTAAAAAAGTTGTTTCCTAATAGTTGTTACCTCCTCAGCAAGATATGGCACATCAGCGAGTATGCTTATGTCATAATGAAATTGCTCATAAAACCCATCTGCCGTCCGAAGTAAAAATAACATCTTAAATGGAAACTTAGAATAAAAAGTAATGCCAATAGCAAAATTGGTAGTAACACAAAACCGAAGCTTAAATTCCTCTCAAAACACAGTTCCTGCATTCCCATTTCGATGTTTGTTTGATAGGATTAACAAAGTTCAGCCCTTCTTAGAGTGAAACGGCATACGAAATCCCAGGAAACTTATATTTAATGCATAAAATATTTTTAAAAATTTTGAGTTGAATAGTGCTATGAAATATTTTAATTTTTTGTTTAACCCTCTAGAGATTTCATAATTTAAAATTTTTTATATAAGTGAAATATTTTTCATATAATTAAACAGAAACACATTACTTTTGCTTTGAACAGGCATTCATTTCAACGGATAAAAGAAATTGGCAACTTAGCACTTGTTGCACCTGGGTGCTAATTTCATGGTTGCACTTTTTTATTTTTACACATATTTTTATATATTTCTTTTATGTATATTCATATTTCTTTGGCACAAAATCGTATTATAAACGGATACAAATCACAAATCCAATGAAATAAATTTTAAGCCCACACTACGCACCTTTTCCCGAAATAAACATAAATTATGCTATGAACAAACAAAAACCACAAACGCGAAAGAAAAACACTAGAGCAAGAAATCAAATCATATGAGCAGGCGACAGAGCGTTAGACGTGCCGCCTGATGAAAAACGCGAGACACGCGACTCGGAACTGATGCTGACAGAGATTTCGGCGGTTTCTTATTGATAATGCATTGCAATAACTGCCACAAAATGCAAGGTGTTCTTCTTTTCAATGTTGTGAATAGCGCCCACACTTGAACAACACTCAGTGTGCTTGTATACTCTCGCTCGTTCGTTCTCTTTCCCATTGAAAATGTAACTCAAATATTATGTCTGTGAGCGCATACACACACATATGTATGCGTACTAAAAATACTCTATTGCAATGTTGAGATAAGTCAAGAGCTTGCTGCTTTTAGCTTTAATGTGCTCGCTTTTCGATGATCGTTCAAAATCTCTAAAAACTCAGTATCTCTCTGGCGCCGGTTTGCTGTTTACGCCTTCTGTTTGTTGTTAGAAAAGCTGAATAGAAAATTTCGAAGACTATGTTGGATATTTGCCTTCAATATCGCTCTTAACATTTGCCACATCTATTTGTAGCAGGCACTAGCTGCACATGGCATTAAAGACTCCCAGTCTACCCACACTTCTCTTTTGTTATTTTTAACATATTCTAATCTGCATTTTACGTTGGTTTTCAAGTATTTGTATACCCTCCATCGAGATAAATGATATCACTTTTTTATGTATTTAGCACTACCACTAAGGAACTGGACCCAACTACTTATAGTTGAAACTATTGATTAAATTTCTTGTGAAACCCTACACAATCGATTAAAAAAAAAACAAATAAATAGGGTTCTGACCATGGATTCTGGTAGACGGGAGCAAAATAAAATATGTATCGACGATTTCAAAGTTTACGTCTAAAGCTTTTTAGTGGAGATTAAAGGTTTCCCCCTTTTGAATATCCTTATGGTGAATCAGCATAGGAAACTATTTGAGCCCTACATTTTGGATACATTCAGCTGTTCCATGTAATAAACAAGGGACAACATTTTTGTGGAACATTGAACCCTGTAACTCTTGAATTGATAGGTATTTTTGTCTCTTTCGGGTGAAGCGGCAAAAATACTTATCGCAGAGGGATATAAATGCAATATTAAAATGTACAAAAATAAAAAATATTTGTGATAAAATTTTACTAAGGCCCTGAATACACTAAAGCTCGAAATTCAATTCAAACGTAAATGTTAACAAGGGTTAATTTCTTTATGGTTTCTTGAGGTCCTCAACTGAGACACGTCTGTCTATTAATTCATCCGAATGAGGTCTGCTTGAGCTAAATTATATATTCTGCTCCAAAACAAGTTTTCTGGAATTGGCAATATTTTGTTGTTATGTGTGAATGACATATGAATTTATACTCATACTCACACATATACATATAGATACATATCTACGTCTTAGATAAAAAAAACTTTTTTGTTCTTCTTGTATACTCTTTAAAGACTTAATGGTAGAAGTGTAAGGGGTACTTTTTTCGGACTTTTAGAGCTTTTTTCAAATAAAACACAAAAATTATCAGGCTGCAAGTTGTAGGGAAAATACCATGGTTGTAATTGATAATTCCAGGCGTATGGCAACAATAGCATTTTACGAATATGAACCACACTGCACAATTCCACTTTTCCAGTATAACTTGGCTTATTTCACTCACACACGATACGTTGTTGACTTCCAAGTCATTGATCGGAGCTGATTTTCCAACTCAGATCAATGGCTTGTCAAACCCAGAGCCACAACTAGAGCCACATAAAAGGTAAATCCAATCTTTAATCCCATTTTTTGAGATAGCTTCGTCTCTAAAACTAAACCCAATAATATGATGGTTTCATTCACTGACTAATATTTTGCCGGCAAGATTCAGCAATAACGGTTAAATTTATGGGCCAATGATATCTTCGGCACATAAGCAACACCAAAAAGAGTATTTTTTGAAAGTATTGGAGCCAAGATACTCAACTGAGGATTATTCTCACTCTAATAGTAGTAATTTGGCTTTACGGGTAAAATACTCTGTGGCCTAAGCGCATTGGCACTATCGTACGATGACTAGTTAAAAAGGGTTGTGTGATTTCCTTATTTTCACTGCAGAGATCTCATAATTTCTCAATATTATTTATGTAAAGTTCATAACACTTTAGAAAGTAGTAAATAAAAAAAGTAAATAAATTGTGAACTGAAACAAATAATTCTTTTCACTTTTCACAATTGATGAAAGGCATTCATTAAAAAACTGAACCGATCGAGTTGTATTTACTTTGGAAGCGGGAATTATACTGAACTTTACTTTGCTTAATGAAATAAGCGTCTTAAAAACCAGAGAAATTAGCGATTTTTCAAAATCGATACAAATAGTCCTTTTGGGTGTAGTGGACTTTGGCAAGGTCAAAAATAAAGACTTTTAAAATACTTATACTTTATGTGCTCTTTTGTGTTAATTCAGGTTTTTAAACAGTTTGTCTTACTGAGGCTCAGAGTCTACGTTATGATTTTTGTTCAAAAATCTATCTAAATCTAGCCTAAAATTTTACCTTCTTATCAAATATTTTATTTTATTATTTTCACTGAAGCAACAGCATCATCTTTGATGGTGATGCACAGCGATTCCGTGTCTAATTATCCAAGGGTTTTAAACATAAGAAAAAATAAATAATTGGCGCGTACATTTTTGTTAGGTGTTTGGTCGAGCTCCTTCTCTTAATTGATGCTGTTCCACAATGAGGGGACTTACAAGCCCCCTCGAACGACAAATACTTTTTTTTATGAGGGGCTTTTTCATGACAGAAATACAGTCGGAGGTTTGCCATTGCCTGCCGAGGGGCGGCCGCTATTAGAAAAGATTTTTCTATCATTTTGCTGTTTCATGTATGGACATTCCAATTTTCTGGATATCAAAAAAAAAAATTGTTTTTCAACATCTTTTTTTTGCCATTACTAAAAAATAAGCTCTTTCAAATGTAATTCTTATTTTTTCCTTTTTCGAGTTATATGTATTCGGATACGTACATCGAACCAGTGCAGAATACCGTATACCTATTTACTAATGAAGACTTGAAACTTGGCTTTTTAGTATCACTTCAAAGCTAAAACTACAATAAAGAAAAGTACCTTCGATTTTTTGTTTTTTTTTTTTAATATTTAGAAAGTATAGTATCTTTAAAATATACTGTGAAATTTTCATGCATAAATTCCCAATATTATAGCTTTTACAGCCCATTAACTAGGTAGAGAGCGGTCCGCGCGCTCCTGTACCTCAAACCTTAAGGGGGGGTAGGGTTTTTAGGGTAAAAAAAAATCGATTTTGGTTTATTTGAGAAAATGAATGTACATAATCTCAAGAATGTTGTGTCCAAATTTTAAGACAATCGGTGCAAAACTCACAAAGTTAGAGTATTATAACCGTTGGCCGCTCCGACTCGGCTACCTGCTATGGTCGAACTTTAAATCGATTTTCTGGAAAACGACGTTTTTCAAGTCGGTGGACACTTTTTCTCTGAATCTACTTGATCGATCTTCCTGAAATTTTGTACACACTTTCTCTATATAATTACCGAGGTAACCCTGGGAGGTTTTTTTGTTTTTTCAATTTTTGTTTATTTTACAATAAACAATATTATGCGATTTATCGTCTAAAAATCGCATTTCTACTTCAAATGTTAAAAAAAATTGAAAAAAAAATTTTTTTAAATAAAAACTCGACAGGGTTACCTCAGACAATTGATTACCTAATGAAAAATCTTTGATTTTTTGATTTCAAATGATCCAATGCTGAGAAAAACTGTCCACCGCAAATTGCCTTTTTTTCGAGACGTCTGCGTAGATCTGCTGTCAACGGCTCAATTTTGTATATTTTCTTGTGAAAATTTTTGAGAATATTTTTGAAATATGAGTTTACAGTATACTAATTGGATAAATAAATTTACATGAATCATCTTTCCAAAAAAAATTCTTAAATAAGTGCATATTTTTAGTGGAATTAACCCTACTCCCCCTTAAACTCATCTATCTCAAAACTACTTTATTCGGTCTGGTGTTGTTAAAAAAAAAAAAACAAACTATTCAACCGATTCGTCTGAAATTTTAATATGTTGCTCACAACATCAATGGCTATCGGCCGTACTTGAATCATATAGTATTATTATTTCAATTATTTCATATTTTTATATTAAAAAACTGAAAATACCCCATTTTTTAGAGTGTCAAATTCAAAACCGCGCCATTTTGTCAATTTTTTGTTTTTTTTTCAGGTAGCGGGCCATAGCTACAGGCATACTGATTAATAATTGTTTTTGGCTTTTGTGTTTCAGATAAGTATAAGAGCCAAAATAGACAACACCGTCCAGGTAGAATTTTTCGAGAGGGTCAACTTTAGCGCCATTTTTTAAATTATTAAAATAAAAAAATTTCATTTTTGTATGTAAAGGAAGTTAAAAAAAAGCGTAAAAATTTAAATATCATTTTTCATTTTCTTAATGTAAAACAAATTCCTGAAAATACCATCAATTTTCGGGCTCTTGACCTCCGGGACCCCTTAAGCCTTATACATCTCTTCAAATCACAAGTAAAAAAACGAAGATTCACTAAAATATTATATACCGAAATTTTCTACATTGAGTCAATCTCAAAATTAAAATTTTTTTTCAAAAATACCCCTTCAAAATAATACCCTCTCGATGAAATACACTTATGCCAACGATTTTTCCAATCCCCGAAATATGCCAAATAGTCCATTTCCGGTATAGCCATCAGCACCTTCTTCGATTCAGCTTTTATCTCCTCCGTTCTCCGGAGTGGTCTTTTGAGTTTTCGGAATAGCAAGAAGTCACACGGAGCCAAACCAGGCGAATACGGGGGTTGCGGAACGATATGCGTGGAATTTTTGGCGAAATGGTCACGAAGAACGAGTGCAGTGTTAGACGGTGCATTATCGTGATGCAAAAACCAAGAGTTGTTGGCCCATAATTCTGGTCTTTTTAGACGAATTGCTTCACGTAAACGACGCATAACGCTCAAATAATATTCCTTATTAAAAGTTTGGCTAGGTGGAAGGAATTCATAGTGCACCACACCACGAAAATCGAAAAAAACTGTCATCATGACCTTTATTTTTAAACGACTTTGACGTGCTCTTTTCGGTCTGGCCTCGCCTTTAGCACGATATTCGCTTGATTGGTCGGTTGTTTCAGGGTCGTAAGCATAAATCCAAGTCTCATCTCCCGTAATGATGCATTTGAGCTTGTCCTGAGTCTGAAAGCAGTGTTTCACACACATCAACGCGACGACTTTTTTCCAAGAAATTGAGAGTTTTCGGTACTAAACGAGATTTGACTTTTCGTAGGCCCAAATGGTCTTTCAAAATGGTTTTCACAGATCCTTATGATATTCCGATCATATCAGTAAGGTCTTTAACAATCAACCGACGATTTTTGAGCACTAACTCCTTCA
Organism: Anastrepha fraterculus; assembly: GCA_037575425.1. Classification (NCBI taxonomy): domain Eukaryota; kingdom Metazoa; phylum Arthropoda; class Insecta; order Diptera; family Tephritidae; genus Anastrepha; species Anastrepha fraterculus. Next base: position 101,733 of record JAYXIM010016567.1, read on the forward strand.
CTTTATTGACGTGTTGGTCATCTGTTGACGTCGATGGTCGTCCGGAGCGCTCCAAGTCATCAACACGTTCTCGACCCTCTTTGAAGTCTTTGTACCACTTATAAACATTTTTCTGCGACATGGTCGAATCACCAAATGGCTTCTGCAACATGCTAAACGTTTCCGCAGCCGAAATTTCATTCCGCAAACAAAATTTGATGGCACTTCTCTGCTCAATCAAATCAGACATTGTAAAAATCGAAAAATGCGCGCTTGGTCGTTTGGTAAACACAAGCGTAAATATATTACTGATAATGACATTCACATGAAAGTAGGCTCAGATGTTATATGTATGTGCTGCCAACTCATGAAAAAAATAACTAGAGCGAACTTTTAATCTACTGCTGGGCGAAAGGGGTGTGACTTGAAATGCATTAATTTATGCGCGAGAACAGAGCTACCAAGATTATTAGACCTGACATATAAATAAATAAATAAAAAGGTTTATCATAAGTGAATTATCGTATGTAATTGTGGAATAAATTATTTTTAAATCACTTCTTTAAACGGGGTTTGATCCTCTCATTATTTTGAACATTTAGTTATATATATCTATTTGGTGAAGCTGTTAAAAACAACTGTAATGTACACTAAGTTAAAAAACATCATAAAATTTTACAAATAAGTCATTCAAAGAAGTTAACACAATTCAGTAGCCGCTTTTTTATTGGCTGGTTCGGGAATAATTTCCTACTTTTTTACTGCGTAAATTTGTTAAAGTTCTCTTTGGTGTTTTCTTCGTTAAATATTCAATATTATAAAGTCGCGTGACACCCTATATTTAATTGCTAGATAGCGAGGATTTAGTTGCCAACAAGGAAAAACAAGTTGCTTATTATTTTGTTTTCGACTATGGTGAAAATTTAGATCTTGCTAATTATAATTACTTATTTACTTAACTCATCGAAAGGAGCTTAGCATAAATAAGGTCAGAAAATATTTCGTTAATATTACTTATGTACTGAAATGCACAGGGCACGTGCGACTACATTAAAATAATAGTTGAGTTTTAATTTAGACCTTTTGATATACATTTATTTATAACATTTCGGCAGTATTATGCAGATGTACTCATATAATATGATCAACGATTTCAGAAATCTATACGTTGCTAGAGGAAATGGTACACAACGATGACTTTTCAGATTGATTTCAGTTTTCAGTATAACAAATTAATGACTTTTATTTACTTTTTTTGACCATGCATAGAAATAAATTGGGGTTAATCTGAGTAATTTGTATTGAACGAAACTCGTTCCACCCACTTATCTCAGACAGTAGTCCAACTTCATGTCTTTGTCCAAAAGTCTCATTATTTTCTATTTCCGTTATTTTCCTAGCTTATCTATCGGTCGAATCGCTCAAGTTTTTGGCAAAAATTTCAAATGGAAATATAGGAACATACTTGAAGATACATTCAAGCTACAATTTTGAGTTCATTTCCCCACAAAGTACCAATTATAAATGCATCCAGACAGGTATTAGTGGTAAACGAGAATGCTGCGAATAAAAACGTGAAATGATTTCTATATCCGCAATTTAATTTGGCGTTAAACATTTTATAAATTTACTTGCAGGCATTAACGGCAATCGACCGCCGTAGCCGAATGGGTTGGTGCGTGACTACCATTCGGAATTCAGTGATCACGTAGGTTCGAATCTCAGTGAAATACCAAAATTAAGAAAACGTTTTCTCTAATAGCGGTCGCCCCTCGGCAGGCAATGGCAAACCTCTGAGTGCATTTCTACCATGAAAAAGCTCCTCATAAAAGAAAAAATATCTGCCGTTCGGAGTCGGATTGAGGTCCCTCCAGTTGTGCAACAACATCAAGACGCACACCACAACTAGGAGGAGCAGCTCGGCCAAATATCCAAATTGGATGTACGCGCCAATTATATATATACCTATATATTAATTGTGAAACATTATGCCCAAATATACCATTCTTGATTTCTATGCACGATACTTCGAGTCAAATACCAATGCCCCACTGTTGAGTGTTTTAACGAATTTCTTGATAAGGCGAACCTTTTTGTACGTTCACAAATATCACAGGAGAGTAGTTTGTTTTGATGCACAATAAATGGCACTAAATAAATCTCTAAAATCTAAATATTTTCATACATTAATCTTCAGTTGAAGAACTATCTCAACGCACACAGAAAAATAAAAGCAAAACGTGAGGGCTGACTTGCAAGACTGACTTTTCAATCTATTATCCATTCTTAATTATAATTTCATTATTTTTATTATAGATTTATTATTTATTACTCACCAGCTATCAAGAATGCGAATGGCTTTGCTAAAACTTGCAACCTCACGAGATATATTTAAAGCTGTTGCATTTATCCCACTGTCCGAAATGGCTGAAATAATTTACAGTCTCATCCCAGCTCAGGCTTTATAGATTACCTGTGCCAGAAATACCCAAACTAAAGCAATAGAAAAACTTGGCCTGAGCCTGTCATATATACATATATTGTATAATAGGGCGGGTCGATTTAAAAATCGCTCATTGCTCTGTGAAAATCGTATTCTAGGGATCAAAATAAGAAACTTTGCCGAAGGAACCATACCTCTAAAACGAATTCTGATGTCCCCCAATTTGGGTCGAACGAAAAATCCCTTTTTGACCCATTTAGAGTGCTCCAATCGAGTCCAAATGTATGACCGACCCCCACTAACTTTGGACGGCCGATCCGCCCATGCCAGTGGCACACCCCCTGGAACTCCCCTGGGGGGTTCCCCACATAATCATTTCAAAATATCACCATTTTTGGCCTTTACATGAGAAACGAAACGAAAAAGTTCGACCCAAATTGGGGGGCATCAGAATTCGTTTTAGAGGTATGGTTCCGCGAAAATTGCAAATTCACCTAATTTTCTGAACACACCTCGTATGTACAAATCTAAATGTTCCTCTTTATACGGGTGGACACCAAACCTAACTAATTTTCCGGAAAATCAGCGTGGAATACAATTTTTTTGTTTTTCCACAAAGATACGGAGCGTTGCAGCAGATGTCAGATCAATACTTCGCTTGTATTGCCTTAACACATAAATATGGCTAAAATTGTGTACGAAGATTATTAATTAAAGAAGGATAATTGTGGAATTGCATATCGTTAATTGAATTCACTTCAGATTTTTCTTTTCATCCAGGCCAGAGCGCTTTTTCTTGTCACAAAACTATTTAATTTTGATTCTAACATTAAATTTCCATTGGTGCACTAAATTTGGCAGTCGTTGACTTTCAGATGTCCACAAGACCGTTAAAAGTTTTTCAAGTAACGGCAAGCTGAGGCGAAAGTATATAGCTCACGATGACTTAAGACGGCATAATGTTGGCAGCCTTTTTTAATTACAAGACAACGAGCCGAACCAACTGGCGGCCTTCGTAGATGTGCAAGCAACAATTATTATATTTATTATATAAGTGGAAGTAAAGCGAAAAATTCCACAACTGCAGTGAGGATCCGGAGCAAAGGCATAACGACTAAACGAGCAGCGTACGTGCACGGCAGGAGAGTGTATAAGACATGGGGGTATAGCATGATGACGGCAAAGTGCGGTAGTAAAATGTCAGTTTAATGTCACGAACTGCCAACTTGAAAAGGAGCAAGCACTTCCACGGGCCAGCAGAAGCAACAGAGGCGGTGAACAAGGGAATAACCTTGTGCCACTAGCAAAACGTCTGCAAGGCTAGGGAAAGTATGGGAAAAGAAGAACTAGTAAATTGTGGCGTAGTTAAACACTGAAGTGAAAAGAGCTCCGTAAATGAGCAGAGCCGTGAGTAACCATCACTGCAATGGGTTAGAACCGACGAGGCAGCTGTGAAATGGAGTGAAGTAGATTTTGTCATGAATAAAATATAATTTCAAGGGGTGAGTGCGCATTTTATGCCCCATCGCTGTCACTGCCGTCGTGTGGCACATCATGCGAAAGAAAGTTGATAAGCAATTGTTAGTGCAGCTCAGGGCTGCTGTCAAATGAGCTGGTGAATTGAGACCTGAAAGCTGACAAAATGCGCTTCAGGCGATGATGAACAACATCACGACCGAACCTATGCATATGAAATAGTATAAATAATATGTGTGTATGTATGTTTGGAAGCTCGAGAGGAAAAAGGGCAAGCAATTTGTCTTAAGTGCCAATTTTTGAGCTAGCTTCGCGTTGAGTACAACAACAAAACCAATAATAAGTGAAAGTATGTAGATAATATATATGAAAGGGTCGAAGGGCTTCAAAGCCATTTGTTTGCTTTATTGGCGATAATTTCTTTCGTGGGCGAAGGTCCCGTTGCTCTAGAAGGACGAATTAATGGATATGTGTACGTAGTTGTATACTTAAAAGAGGGCTCGGAAAAGAATTTAATAAAATGGAGTTTATTGGTACAAGGCAGGATGCGAAAATATCCAAAAAATGGGTTACATAAACAAATGCGATGTAAGCCTCTAACAGAAACATCTTCAATTCGGAAATAGTACAGCAAAAGTGATTCCATGCTTATAAAAATTGGCTATCGGAATGACCTATCCAACGATAAATCTAATTTTGGCTGATTTCTGCGCGACGCATAAAAAGTCAAAAGCTTCCACTTAACCTATCCATTGAGTTTTTCAAATGCTGTCATTATCCATATATAAGATAGAGATAGAGTGTGGTGCCGCCAGAGACTCAACTGTGGTCAAACTCAGAAAATGAGCCCGGCAAAAACTGTTCTCGCATTTTCACGGATGGTTACTGGTCCGAAAACGGTTCCGGTTCCGGCTCTGGTGTCTACGTGCAATCCAGCGGGACAAAACTACACTTCGCTTTTGGAATGCACGGCATCTGTGTTTAAAGCGGAGGTGTATGCTATTCAAGAAGCGATGAACTTTGTTGTGGAAAAGCGATGGAGAGGCAGATCTGTATGTGTCTACAGCGACAGCTGTCGTGTCCCATCGACTTTCGCAGTTCCTCCTGTCACTAAGCAGAGGGGACTGATGATGGGCCACTTTTTATGGGCAAGCACATGTGGAGAGGAGGGTGAGACGGCGGACGACTTTCTGTGCGTCTGCCCAGCCACCTTGGCTCCTTGGCACCACAAGATCTACCAGATTTCTTCGGAGGTCGAGTAGATTTAAAGAAAATTAAAAAGAGAACCCGAGTGTAGTACAATGGACTTCATTGTGTCTGAGCGCTGTACTTGCTAGTATGTCCTGCCATAAGTTCACTTTTTTTAATCAAACTAGTTTTATTTAATCATTTAAATATTATACAAAAGAAATTTTTAAATTTTCATTACACATGCCTTCAAACAATTAGGCCATTCAGCTATTGCAGCACGCTTAGTTTCCATGGATATTGACGTTGCTGCTCGAACCAAAGTTGGTTTGAGACTCTCCAATTTTCTGCGAAGTCTTCGACTGGCCATGTTCTCCAATTCTGACCACGGCCAATCTTCTGTGGCTATGAACCCAGGTTTATTGTTTTTTAGCCACTTCTGGATGGTTTTTGCCTTATGGGCTGGAGCAGAAGATCCACCGTCCTCCTTTGAAGAGAGTACTGCTCAACTGCTTCACCACACCTTCTAAGACATCCTCCTGATACACTTTTTCCCTGGTCTTAACCCTTTTTACGTCGAAATGAAGAGATGGAAAGCCTCTGCAAGACACTCCCCACCAAACCATTATGGAGGCAGAATGGTGGCCGCGCTGAACTCTTGAAACAACATTTTTGCGTCTTTAGAAGTTTTAGCATAGATTTTGTCGTTTTGCTTATTAAAAACATCAACATTGAAAATTTTCTCATCTGTGAAAATAATATTTGCTTGCATCTGTTGAGTCTAATATTCTTCAAGCGTGTTGTCAAAAAATGACCAGTTGAGCAACCATGACCATGAGGAGATCATCTCTAATTAGTCTTGGAATGGTAATACATTTATTTCCCTGGACATGATTTTCTGTTTTTCTTCAAACTATGTGATGACGACCGCTTCTTTTTCTGTCTGCCACTTCAGACCTTGGGGAAAAGGGTTGATCGTGGGGTACAAAAACATTTTCGAAGTGCGTTGAGCATTTCGTAAATCTCACTTACTCGGATTAAATTGCTGCTTTAAGTTTAAAATATGTTATTTAGTTTTAAGGCAAACCATTGTTATGCTTGGCTAAGTCATTGGTATGCGTGACTAAATTAATAAATAAACAAAATAAAATAAAAGAAATAAATAAATATCTTCTTCATTTAATTATTTCTTTCTTTTAATATACATCTGTATTTGTTTTGCTTTGTTTTTTTCTTTTTTGTTTTTTAAATGTGAAAAAGTTCTACAAGTAAAAGGTCCGTCAAAAAAAAATTATTAATTCTTACCGTCTAATTTTCATGCACACAGCCTATGGAATCACAACCAGCGCCGGAAAAAAGCTTAATTAAACTAGAATAAAGGGGGCTTAATCTGATTAAAATTCAAATAAATTTATGAAGCATAAAATTGAAATTTTGAGCAGAGCTTAAAAAATTTTTTTTATTCACTTAATGCCTATACCTCCCCCTGCTTTAATAAAATAAAATAAAATAATAGCGCGGCACCACTTGGTGTTTACTGTATCAACTATAACCTAACTTAACCTATGCTATTTTTGCGGTGACAAGAACTAACTTTTAGCATCAATTTATTAGCAATTTTCTAACTACCCACAAATACTTCCTACTCTGAAGTCAACACAATAATTTACTTTCGCAAAAGTGGCAGATAAAAAGTCAAAAATTAGTTTGCGAAATAAATTTCAAATTCAATCATTTAATTTAAAAGAAATCAAACTCACTTTACAAACTTTACCCCAATTCAACCACAATCTGCCTTTGGAACTATTTTTTTATTTATTCAGTTAAATTAGTGAAACGTTTCCCAACTGACACACACACACACACACATTCACAACGTTTCAAAAGGTTCGGTGTACTTTGACCCAGTTACATTCACTTAAAATCTTTTTTCTTTGTGCACTTTTTTAGGCGAATTATTTGAAAATGCAAGCTACTGACTGTGTGGTACGGCAGGAGCAATACAAAACCGCTAAAGCCACGGAAGGTAGATTTGCAGCAACAACTTTTGCAATCTTCAAAACTTGTATTGCTGACATTGTGTTGACCTGGTGGCACTACATTTGAACAAAACTCACAGCACTAGGAAAGCCTTCTTGCTCCCCATAACCACAAAAACAATGACGTACAGTGGTGTAACTGAGTTTTTCATGAAACATCACACACGAATTTCATTTTACACCGTTGTAATAAATTCTGTTAGAATAGGTTTTTCCATTTGCTTTCCAATTTTACGCTGTTCCTTTCCATTTAATTGCAAATGTAAAAGGATTTGCCTAAATTAAAAATAGTCATAACTGAAGACTCGTAAAATATTGAAATAAATTCCCGTTCGCATATATGCATGTATGTATGTATGTACATAAATTAATGAATATGAAAGTGTAATCATATTTTTCGGTTATACATAAAAAGAGTTGGTTCATCATTTGTTATCTTTATATAATCTTTTTTTCTTCTAAATTAAAATTTCGATGATTAATATATATAGCTATGGAATGATATCTCTGAATGCATCTCTTCCACGAACAAGGTTCTTATAAAAACCAACGCGCTGCGGCAGCATAAAAATTTATGTTATTCCATTTGTAGGAACGCACCCCACATATTCGTGGAGCAGTGTTGCTAAATGAATATGTCTGTAAATATTAACACCCAATAAAAAAAGAAAGGCTAGAACGATTATTTGCCTTACCTTAAAGATCCGGCGTCTGCCGTTGATAATCCGAAAAACTACAATACTATGATTTACGCACTCCCAAAGTTGAATTTTTTACAAATAAAATTGGCTATTAGAAGTATTTTTTCCAGAAATCTCTTTTGATAATAGGGGGTTTTAAGCTTAGAAAGTCTGCATAAATGCGTAAAAATTGTTTCAACGGAATCACAATAACGTGAGTTTACAATTTTTCACTTGAAACATGAATGGGTTATTGAAAATAATGAGTAACTACCTCTTTACTACCTCCCTGATAAGTCTAAATCGGTCAAAATGTGGCTTTCCCATAAATCTAGCTTGCAAAAAGGTTAAAAATTCGTCATACCACCCCAATCACTCCAATATCTATTTTGATTACTTTGATAATATAATATTTTAATGCAGATTTTATAAGCTTAAAATCTTCTGAAAATACATTTTTTTTCAAAACTAATTTTATTTATAAAAACCTCGACAGTACAAATTACTTTACAAAATTTACCACTCCCATATTAGCAATCAGTATAAATTCAATATTAAGTAATTAAATTTAAATTTTTATGAAATTAGATCTATATAAAGCGAAATCCAGAAGGCCGGAATTGGATAATGATTTATAATCTCTAAGTTCGGGAGCAATGTGTGCATTACTCGCAAATTTAGTCTTAAAGCTTTGGCCATAAAAAGTGGTAAACATTCCGAGAACATTAAAGCTTATACGCCCAACTAGAACTGAACAGTCGACGATGCCATTAACAACACTGAAATTAAACGAAAGTGAAAGGATTCTTCTGCTCCTTTCTAGCGATTCCAGATTAATTAGCTTTTGCAAATATTTTCAAATCCATCCAGCTCACGTATATCTCCATATTTTTCCGAAATATTTTGGAGATGGTTTTAAAATATAATACATTTTATAATTCCTTTTTTAACTATTTGTGGTGATGCAGTCTAAAGTACCATAGAAAGGGCTGTCAAAATCCACACCAATTGCATTGTCGTGAAATATACGTGAAATTTCGTGTGTATTTCACGGCAAAGCAATACTCTGTTTATGCCATGAAAACACAGCACAACATGCCAGTAACATTTTTTCACACCTATTTAAAATGCACATATAATTAAAAATTGAGTGAAAACTGACAGTTCGTTTGCGAGTGAAATGCCCCATTTCGAATATTCCGAAGGAATTATGTTTTTAAGCAAAACATCTTCGCAAAGAGTGTAAGTAAATCTTCCTACATATACAATCTATCAGGAAAGTACCGGCAATTGTTCAATAAAACGCAAAATAATTGTTTAATCATTAAAATTTATTTTGTCGCCTTCAAAAGAGGCTCCATTCGCTGCAATACACATATGCCAACGATTAGTCCAGACATCAAAGTACCTTTTAAACGCGTTTGAAGAGATCTACTTCAGCTTCTTAAGCGAATTCTCCTTAATGGCCTCTATCGACTCAAAGCGGCCTCCGTGGAGGGGCAATTTAAGTTTTGGGAAAAGGAAAAGGAAAAAGTCACAGGTGACTAAATTCGGTAAATGCGGTGGTTGTTCGATGATAATTGTCGAGTTTTTGGTCAATAAAATGTTCACAATAGGAACCTTGTGAGACGGCACGTTATCATGGTGTAAGATCCATGAGTTTTCTTTCCACAAATTGGGACGTTTCCTACGCACTTCTCTCTCAAACGTCGCATAACTTCCAATTAGTATTCTTTACTTACCGTAGAACCATTTGGAATGAATTCCGAGTGCACAACACCATGATAATCAATGAAAACGAGTAGCATGACTTTCACTATCGACCGACTTCGGCGTAGTTTTTTGCGTTTCGGCTCATGTGGAAAGCGCCATTTAGCCGCCAGTTGACTGGTTTGCATGCCAAACTCATACTTGTGCAACCACGTCTCATCACTTGTTATGATGCGCTGGATAAACGTTGGGCCCGAACTGACTTGCTCAAGCATGTCTTCAGCCACCTTCTTCCGATGAATTTTTTGAAAGAAATTTAATTCTCTTGATACGAGTCGACAGCCACGCGTCTCATGCCCAATTGATGGTGTAAAATGTTGCGAATTGATTCGTAAGACACGTTAAGGACACTAGCTACCTCACTCAAACTTTAATGGCGGTTTTCCAACACCATTTCCTTGACTTTATCGACGTTTTCATCCGTTGAAGACGTTGATGGACGACTAGATCGGGCCAAATCTTCCACGACTTTTCGGCCCTCTGCAAAAGCCTTATACGACTCGTAGATCCACGTTTTTGATAAAGCACACTCGCCATAGGCTTTCTGCAACATTTTCAACGATTCGGCACATGAAATCCCGTTCAAAACACAAAATTTAAAACAAGTTCTTTGCTCGATATGTATTTATTGTATATAATGAATATATTTTGTATCAATATACCAGTGCGTTTAATTGTGTTTAACTTGTTTTACCAAAATTTTTCAGTGTGGGGATGCTAATAAATTTTACGTTTCTTCTCACTTAACAATCAATGTTGCTAGCAACATTTCACGGCAAGCCAAGTGCATGTCGCCGGCGAAATTTTTCGGCTGTGAAGTTAATACTAGCCTTAATTTACATACATACAAGGTGAAGTCCGAAACAAACAAGACTGGCCTCATAAAAGTGTGTTTGATAGCGCCATCTTTTTAATGAGTGAATGCGTTGGAAGTTACATCCCTAGCTAACTTCCAATAAAAGCTTGGTGACATTCGGTTCAGTGGAAGTGAAGTTATTGCGTCTAAAGTGTCAGTATGTTTGTGTTATCGGTACAAAAATGAGTTTCGAACAAAGAGCTAATATCAAATTTGGTTTCAAAATCGGTAAAACGTTTACCGAAACATTTTAATTAATGAAGAAGTTTATGACGATGATTGTCTATCTCGTGCCAGAGTTCAGGAGTGGTTGTGAGGACATAAATTTTAATAAACATACGGGCCGCCCAAAAGTAGTATCACCGAAAAATCCATCGAAACTGTTCGTAAATTTAGCAAAAATGAACCGAAATCATCGTTGAAATGCATGGAATGAGAGTTAAAAATCTCCAAAACATCGATTTGTTGCATTTTAACTGGTCATTTGGGCTTACGAAGGGTCTGTGCACATTTCATCCCGCACAAATTAACCGAGAACCAAAAATTGCTCAGAATTCAACCTTCGAGAAGCCTCATTAAAGAGGCGAGAAAAAACGAGAACTTCCTTTACAACATTGTAACTGGTGGTGAAACGTGGTATTTCCTAAGAACCTGAATCTAAGCGTCAAAGTGCCGAATGGAAGACCATCATCATGATGCATCATCTCATCGATTCACTCTTGTGACTGATTTTTTGTCTAGAAATCGCATTTTAACCATCAATCACTCACCGTATTCACCTGATATGGCTCCCTGTGACTACTACCTATTCGGAAAATTGTATTTGGCCATGAAACGAAAACGTTTTGCGTTCGTAGAGGCCATGCAAAAGGCTTGTCTCGACATCCTGAGGGACATTCCGGTCAATGACCTGAAACACTCTTTCGAAAAGCTTTTAGATCGCGCAAAACCGTGTATCGAGGCCAGTGGGGATATTTTGAATAAATAAACTCGAAGTTATCAGAACAGAGCTCCTGTCGTTTCTATTTTAGCTCAGTCTTATATATTTTGGGCTTCATCTTGTATGTGTATGATATATTAAGTGTATTATCAGGAAGCAAGGGGATTTTTTATCCTCATGCACAAGCAATTAATTTAGCGGCCTTGAATACGACTTTTAAGCGTATATTCAAATAATTGAATTGCCTTAAATTAAATATATTTCAATTTACTTCTTGCGGTAAAAATATTGTATACATTATGGATTTTAGGCCAACAACTCATAAGCTACAAGAAAATTACCAAAGAAAAATTTCGTAGCCTTCTATTCCATGCTTTGGCCTTTTTACGGCAATATTTTTCGTACTTTTGATTTAACTCCTTTGTGCTAGGTAATTCCTTTATTGTTCCTATTAGTTACTTATGCAGTTGCTCTCTTGTTTTAGTGGCGTATGTAAAAAAAATCGTTTTCCTTTACAGTTCTTTCAACTCAGTCGACGTAGCATTTCACAGAATACCAAGGTGTTATTAGTTGTGACATTTACAGATGCATGCCCCTGTCTCTCCATCAATGAATCATTGTTGCTGTTGCTCAACACGGTTGTTAATGCACGAGTACTTCCTTCTTGTTCTTTTGCCAGCAAGCGAGTTTTTCACAATTTAGTTGACATCCACGCTCGTATATCTGTGCATGCTGGACAACTACAAGAACAACAAGTAGTATAGCTGTTACTTGTTATTCCTTTCTGCATCTTGACGTGGAAGCTTGTGTGTTGTCATTCTAGATTACTTTTTTGTGAACTTTTGCTTTGCTTCGTATTTTACTTTTCACGACTAGTTGTTTGGCAAATTGTGACATATCCATTTTGGAACTTAAATTCCAGTTGCATGGAATGTAGTAGAAGATTCACTTTAATCTCAATGAAAAACTGCAATCCCAATGGCAGCAGTGTGCATTTGCTAAACTTCTCAAAATTTAGAATAGAAAATCACTTTTAAAAATGAAATTCACACAGCACTACGTGTGATGAGCTGAAATTTGATAGTTTTAACGAAAAGTTTGGTACTTTTTAGCTTACGAGCTTTTTTGTTCTTTTTTTCAGTGATTAAAAAATTCATCTCGTCCAAAAGATGGAGTTAACAAGGGAAAATTTCGATTTTTGACGTGGATTATCGAGACAAGAGTCCATCGATCAACTTACTTCGACTTTTGGTGGTATTGATCAGATTTAGCCACTGTGAAACGATGGTACTCATACATCGAGCTTAAATGTGGACGTCGATCCTTGCAGGATGAATTTCGTGCAGGTCATCCGAAAACGGTTGTTGCAAGAAAAATTTTTGAAAAATTATTTTTTATTTGTGCGAGGGGTGCCTTTTATATGTCGGGATTAGAGAACAAAAACAAATTTTAATAATCGAAAATCACTTTATTGTTTTTCAAAATATTCTCCATGAAGATCTATACACTTTTGCATGCGTTTGAACCAATTGTCGAAGCACTTTTGCCACTCTGAATGAGGTACCTCCAAAACATGCATTCTGAATGCCGCAACCGGTGTTGCGAAAAACGATGACCTCTCAGTTTGTTTTTTACGTACGGGAATAAAAAGAAATCATTCGGTGCCAAGTCAGGACTATACGGCGGATGACCCATTAATTCGATGTTTTGGGTGCTCAAAAATGCAGTTGTTTGAGCCGATGTGTGAGAGCTCGCATTGTCCTGGTGAAGAGTGATCCGTCTTTGCCGGTTGGTTTTCTAATTTCTTGGAAGACGACTGGCAAACAAATGGTTGTGTATCACTCAAAATTTACTATTCTGCGTTGTTCTAGAGGTACGGTTGCGACATGCCCAGTTTTTCCGAAAAAACAGGCGACCATTTGCTTGGAAGTGCTTCGTGCGCGAACAACTTTTGTTGGATTTGGCTCATCTTGAAACACCCATACAGTCGACTGCTGTTTACTTTCGGGCTCATACGCGTAAATCTATAATTCATCACCTGTCACGATGTCATAGACGTGTTTCGAAGCCCCGCGATCGTATTTTTTGAGCATTTCCTTCGACCAATCGACACGAGCCTTTTTTTGAGCGATTGACAAATTGTATGGCATCCAACGCGAACAAATTTTTTTGACAGTCAAATGTTTATGCAATATTAAATGTGCCTTAGATTGTCTCATTCTCACGATAGGTCACATGACGATCTTGCAATATCAGTAGCGCCCAACATCAATGGTTTTCGGAACAACAACTGATTTTGGAGGACCTTCACGAAATTCGTCTTGGAGTGAGCTACGACCACGATTGAATTCACCATACCACCGATAAACACTGGTCCTTGATGGAGCTTCATCGCCAAAAAATGAATTAAGTTCATCCATGCAATGTTGCTGAGTTAATCCACGTCGAAAGTTGTAAAAAATAATCGCACGAAAATGTTCACGATTTAATTCCATTTTTGGACCGAGATGAATCTTTTAAGTTACTGTAAACAACACAAATAGCGCTGGTATTTCAAAACGTTCTGACTACGTAAAAGCCAAAAAATGCCAAACTTTGCGATACAGCTGTCAGTTGCCAGATTGCAACACCAGGGTTGCCCAATCCCGAAATATAAAAGGAACCCCTCGTATTGCAAATACAGTTCATGAACAGTATTTCTGTCCGGTTTTTGTATTTTGTAAATTTTTTTTGTATTATTGACCAGTAATCCCTAATTTGTCATTTCTTCTTCAATCATATATTCATTCTTTTGAATGTGTAGTCTAATAGACAGTGCGAAAAGTTTTAACTTTTCTTCACACACATTTAATCTTATGTCTATGCCATCTCATTTTATAGAACTCAGATAACTTTTCTAATGTCTTAACTTAAATTTAGGGATCCTTTGAAAGGATTCTGGCGGGATAGTGATACATAGGTTTACAACTACTGAGTTAAATCGTACATATATCGATTTTTTTCATTCGTGGGAAGTACTATTTCACGGTTATAAAAGGGAAATAAAGTATATTTTAAAAACGGCTAGATGTCAGTAACGAATAATTCCTTCTTTATGTCGTTGACTTATATAATTAAACGCCAAAATCTGTCTACTTGCCAAATGTACAATCTTACAAGTCAGAATAATGCGTTTAAAATATTGAAACTCATTATGAAAATGGTCAATCTTTAATAAAAACATATCGCAAAACTCATGATTTTTTTGGTGAAAAAATTGAAGAAACTTGGTTCTACCGAGGATAGAAAATGGACTGGCAGACCAAAAATTGGACGTTATGTTCAGAATATTGCTGCTGTAGCGTAAAGTGTTGCTAAGCAACCTACAACATCTTCAAAATCAATATTTCGCTGTTCCCAATAATGAATCATTCATGAGTCGAATGTTTGTTGGATATTTCCTGCAAACGTTCTCATGGTGAGCAATTAAATGTGTCCATTTTCACATAAGTATAATTGTTTCATTTCATGTTTCATTTTAAAACAATTAAACAATTTCTTAAATGTATGTGCATAATACTGCCTGCCAAGCTCTGCACCTGTCGAGCGCTTTTTCTCATTTATAAAAGCAGGTTAGGTTAAGTTAAAATAGTTGTCCAAGGAGTGGGCACACTTGGACGAAGAAATCGAATTCATCCTTTGCGATACCATTGTAAAGGAAGTAAGGTGAAGGAAGGCCGATGGGACGAAAAGAGAGTACGGAGAGATGAGGGTGGGGTGGTTAGGAGGACAGGCTTAGTAAATATATGTGGATTATGAGCGATGACTGTGTTGTGGTTGCGTTAACCGCTGTATGCTGCTAATTAAGTCCATCAAATTTTTAATGGTAAGGCCTGCTATATCAGCAGACATAACAAAGAAGTAAAAGCCAAGATAACTACATCTTAGCCCCGCGAGAGTAAGGAAGTTAAAAAGAAGGTGCTGAGATGATTCCACCTTATCCTCGATACAGATGACGCAAATGAAGATATCGGGGATCCCAATCCTCTCCTTCGTTTGTCAAAGAATTCATGTAATCGAATGTACTATTATTGACCCGAGGGCTCAAATCACCGCTTGGCTATCGGAGTAAATAGTTACTTTCTTGCCAGTTAGTACGCATTTGAATTTGAATTTGAGTCTGATAGAGAGCTTCTCGCAGAATACTCCTCCGCCAACCTTTCCTTTCAACTTCGATCCATCCTTGAACAAATTCACCAGGCCCTGTCTCCAAGTATGCAGTACGCATAGATAGGGCTCAACCAAACGGCATGATCCATCCGCAGATTTCCGCACTTGGTCAGGTATGCTGCCGTCAAGACCAGGCGACTTTGAAAGGCCTAAGGAAGTCAATAACCCAAGCGATTATTCAACAACCAACCACAACTCCGAATACAGCTTAGTGTGCTTGCCGATGATGCTACATGCTGGGTTCGTCGGAAAATGGGCGTCAAGAAATAACTTTAGTGGCCTCTCATCGCCCAATATCCCTACCTCATACAGTTCCCATCCCGAGGGAAACTCAATTATTTTAGCCCTATTAAAAAGGCGTCGACAAGAAGCCCCAGGCTCAGATAGTTGAGTTGCCCACCAAGTCCGTTTTTTCCGCCCAGTGAGAGTTCTAAGTGGGCAAGACCTCTCAAGGGCACTGTTGCAAGCTGACGTGAAAATCTCTACCAATTTGTCGATCGCCCCTTCCGAGAGATCGAAGTTTTCAACCGCTGTTTCGGGAAGTAGGTTCAGCAGATTTCTGCAATATTTATCCCATGATCCGAGAAGGAGTGAGCACTAAGCACCCTCCAATCGGAGATTCGGTTTAACAGTGTGGAAGAGTCCAGAGAGAGTTCAAGCATCTTTCCTCTGACTGAGGTAATAAAAGTGTGGTCCTGCCACCTGTTGCAGGAGCTGAAGGTCATCCCTTCGTCGGCCTACCAGGGTTGCACGGAAGACTGGGTTAAACGTTGGCACATGTGTGTTGGCTCAGACGGATCATATTTTGAAGGAGATAAAATAAATTTGCCTGAAATTTAACTCTGTTTTGTTTTATTTAAACATTCCCGGTACTTTCTGATCATAGGGTACATTACTGTTTCCGTTTATGTAATTTTAAGTAATTTGTTTTACTAGCTTTGAGGAGGAAAAAAACTAACTAATATAATGTAAAATTTTCTGGTATTTTGAAATTTACTTTCAATCACTGGTTATTGGTGTTCACTCATTTAGCCCGCCAACCTACTTAACATCAAGAATTTCTTAAGATTCACGAAAGGATATATTAGTATAAAATATGCCTATATCCACCTCGAAGCTATACAACCAACATTTGTAATACCATAATTCAGAGAATTATATCAAACCGGCCGATAGAAGATTGAAAATGTTTTTAAATATTTTGTAACCTACCCACAATGGTATTTAATATTAAGAAGTGTTGTTTGGTATGGACAGTTTTTCAAGTTCTTACTGCCAGCCATTCTGGGCTTGAATTTGTGATGTGAATTAAATAAATAAATAAATCACTCAAACTATAAGACTCGTTCGGATAAACCCAGAACATTCTGGTGCAAAGAACCGGAAATAGTCCGAAATTGGCAAAACTTGAACGGCAATGGTTTTACACAAAAAATAGGAGATTTGTTTGATGATTTTGTTATACACGTCTAAATTTCGAGCGCAAACAATTCAAAAATTTAATAAATGCATTGCTACATACCTCTACGTGTCCCCAACCGTCTGCATTCATTTTCGCGGCTGCTTCAACACTCTCCTTGGCGCCCATTTTTAGGAGTATTAAAGGTGTTCTACCTTTCTGAAGAAACTACTTCGAAGCCTTAACGTTCAGCAAAACAAACTTGCTTGATCGTTGTAATAGAATTCTGGCAATGGTCGGCAGATGATTAGAGACTCAAATTACACGTACATATATGCACGCCTACCAATTAATACAACTTGTAATCTCAATTTGGGCATACACGCCTTCCCTGTTTGAAAACGGATATGTAAGGTGTTTTATTGAAATAGGTCACATCAATTACTTTTTATCCTTTGTTTGATGGAGCTCGCGGAGTTTTTGAACTATTTATTGTTTGTTTCTTTATTTTAATATATATATATATACGATTGATATACATATATTGTTGTCGACAAGCGTTTCGCGTTCAAAAGTGAGCTTAATGTTGGATGTGCTCAAATGAATGCCACTCTTTAACTACAGATGATTTTGGGATACTGTAGTTTGCACGCGTTGTCGCTTTGGGAACTCAACTGTAAAATTTTGTTTATTTTGATGTTCGCATATATTCACAATTTTATACATACATATATGTATATGTATTTATTAGTTTTGACTGCTCCACATTGATGCTGCTTCATTCAATTTTCAGTGCTGGGGATGCTGAACTGCTGGGAACTTTCTCTTCTTTTTCTTTCTTCTCTTGTGTAAGCCTTTTAATTATTCGCTCTCTTTGACTCACAGGACATGTGTTTGTGTTTATTGTATTGTTTTTCCTTTTCTAGTGCTTCGTCAAGTTCCTTTGATTTTTAAAATTGTTGGTGCTTTTGTTGCGGCCGCTGCTACTGCTGCGTCAGTTTTCTCCTCGACTGCGACAACTGCCGAATTTTTGGGTGTTTTCAAAACTTTGCAATTTTGCTTTGTGCTTTAATGTACTTTATTATTATCAGCAAGAACATAATTACTTCGTACCTTGCGGTTGCTTTAAATTTATTTATAAATTTAAACAGTTTTCTTTACATTTCCTTTTAGAATTTTTTCTTTCCACAACTTTTAAAATCGGACTAAGATATCAATTTTACATTCATTCCTTAGTGTATATGTGTTTGTGTGCCTCAACTCAAGCATAAGCATGCACAAAAATATTTTCACTTTTTACCAACTTTTAGTGCTTGTTTTTTCACGAATTCCACTTTCTAATCTAATGCTTTGTCGCTTACAACGAATATAATTTGTAGAGAGAAAAGTCAAGCGCACTATCACATTCACATAGAATGTTGTTCTGTTACACGAATATACGACGAATGCGAAAACTTCAACGACTACCTTTGAATAATATATACTTTTACACGTCTTTCGATTCCATTTCCATATATTATATGCGAATTTTGCTGCGTAAATATAAGATTTACTCTTCAAGCAAATATCCAAATTAAATACTAAATTTTTCGTACACTTTCACTCAGGCGTTCTTTATTATATCTTTTAAAACAGCTACAAATTTTGATATTAGCACGTACCAACTTTCTTCGCACAATTTCAGACGAAATCTGCAAAGATCCTGGCAAATGGCAGCGAAGGAATTTTTGTGCAGCAATTTTCAAAAATTGTCTAAAGGTTTGTGAAATTTTCTACAAGTTTTTAGTCGCATTCCAGACGCTGTATTACAATTTGTGTTCTACTGCTGCTGCTGATATTATTGTAATTCAACCTTTTCACCTTAAATATAATTCGGAACTTTTTACATTTACATTTCTACATTTACTTCTGGGTGACTTTTCTATTTTTCTTTTCAGTAAACCAAATTTTGCACTTTTTGTTTAATTTATCGAACTTTTCATACTTTACTTAGCGCATACTTTTACCATGCTTTAATTTTTTACCTACTCATTTTCTACATAACAATAACTCTCAAAAGTATGCAATATTTTCTTCTGAACAATTTCACTTATTCTAGCTCTACTCGCGCAGCAGTCCACGACGACTAAACGACAAATGCGCACGTTGAGCGTTGAAACGAACGGTAAAGCGGATTCGGCGGATGCTGCCACCACTTTTACTTCCACATACATATACAATTACAAGCACATGATTAAAATGCTGCTGTGACACTGACAGTCAGCATCCCTATCGCACGCACACAGCCGCTCTACATGCATATGTATGTTCACTTTGCACCGTTGGTGTTGTTGTTGTTGTTGATACGTTTGCTGGCGCAACGCTGTCGACGGCGACGTTAACGACGTCACTTGCCGTTCGACGCAAGGTAGGGGTGGTGAGTGCTATTAAAGTTGAGTTAATGCTGCTGGCAATATTGATGGTTACAATGTTCTGGATCGATACAACAATGTGCCGGAGCGAATGTGGCAAGTTAAATTTAATTTTTACTTACATATATATGTATGTATTTATGAGTTCTTATTTCAGGTAAGTCGATTATGCCCGTAATTTGTTACTTCTAAACTTATTGCAACCGCGTAATATATTTTCACGCACTTCTAAAGCACGTAAACACTTTTTTTCTATTACTTTTTTCACACACACATGCCAATGTTTGAAGCTGTGAATTCACTGTCAAATTTTTGCTTATGTGGTTGTCAGCAGATGTCAAAACATGAGCCAAGTAAATGTCAAAAAACTGAACGAAACTTTAGCACTAGGTTGAGCTGAGAGCGCGGTTTTTCTCCCATAGGATGGCAATATCTTCTTCAAGATATTAAATTTTTATTAAACAGAGAATCGCACTTTATTTCATACATTTCGTTTATTTTCATTATTAACGTATAATTTACCTAATACTTTCTAATTTTTAAGCACGTTTTTTTCCTTTATTTACTTACATCACTTATTCTACTTCAATTCTATTTTCTGACCTCCTTGCACCACGTTTGGAATTTCGTTTGGAATGAGAGAATCGGCGTAGGAGTTGCATAAATCACCACACCTTAATTTGCTTTTATAATTAAATGCAGAAAATATTTTCAGTCACACAGTATAGATTAACTTGAGTATAGTTATACGTTGCAAAATGCAATTCACTGTTTTGTTTGCGATTTCTAAATCAATAAAACACAATCATCGGCTGCCACGCAGGCTTTTTACAAGCTCACAACAAATTTAAAACACCATTCAGAAGTACTTCTTTTACATTATTGCGAATGTATCAATTGAATATATGTTAAGTTTCTTATTTCATCTAATTTTTGCTTTAAAGTTGCCGTTTTTCACTTTTCACTGCACAGCATCTATATATCTACATGAATTTACACATACATAAATCTTGTTATATATATTCTGTTAGCTCAGCTTTCGCCTAGAAGCATTACAACACCGCTACACAACCGTAGGCTTCGAAGTTTTGAAATTGTTTGACCGCAGCTTCAACTCTGGTTGGTTGTGGCCTAAGTTTTTGGTCCAGTTGCTATTTTCCAAATTCGCCGTCATGTGAAGAATCGAATGCCTTTGTATGTGACGCTCGAAGAGCATTTATTTAAGGAGAGCTCACAAAATATAGTATAATATAGCATACCAATACTTGCAAGCTCTGTTTACATTTTTGTTGTAGCGACTGCACTCATTTCTCTATTGTTCCATAATAATGGATGCCATGACTTGCACGTCAACCAGCCACAACAGAGCCAGCCAACTCAGCATTCCTGTAGCTGCTGCAGTAATATTTGTGTGTGTGTATGAGCATGCTGGTGTGTTTACATGCACCTGTATGCATACTTCGTCAGTATTTGTGTTTTCATCTTACTTGAATCACTATGAGAGGGCGTTACATTGTTGTTGGTTCGTTGTGTTAAGCGCTTTTGCTGTTAAGTTTCTTACACATTTACTCCTCACAGCTTATCGCCCATTTCACTGGTGAAAGTTGTTCACTATTAACACTGTCACTTATCATTTCTTCGCAACATTTTTGTTATGAATGTAAAGACTCTTCTCTACACATGTAAATATGTCTCAATGTAATTATACGTACATACATGTACATATATGTATAAGGCATTCAAGTCCTCTGGTTTTTACCTCCAACTAGTAGCTCTTTTTGTTATCATTTTTCATTTCCACGTTTTCCTAGTTTTCGTTTTCTCTTTTTAAGAGTTGGAGTTCATTGTTTTGCGTTTATGTATGAAATTATTTCTTAAACAAAAGTAGGGCAGCAGTCATTATAGATGCACATTAATTGGTATTAAACTTTTGTAATGCACATCACTGAAGGGGATATTTTAACAAATCAAAGCCTTACTGATTGTAGTTGATTTTTTTAATTCATTTAGATTTAGATTTATAGACATTTAAAAAACTAAATCCGTCTACTTAAGACATAAAAAGTTTAAAATTTGTACGAATAAGGGATTATGCATGTAAAATACTTCTGTGGGCCACAGTGATGCGGTAAAATTTGTACAACCAATTAACGAAAAACAAAAGATATTTTTGACATACAGTTGATATGCCAGTTAGTTATACAACATGTTTTAATTTATGATATAACAAAAAAAAATCATTTTGGATGTTAGCGATACATTGTAGAGCACAAAAAAAAAAAAAAACACAGTGCAGGTCAAGTATTAATGACTGCACCTGAGATAAGAAGCAATTAGCCTTCAAATTATTTTTGAACGCTGAAATATCTTCGAATACTTTAATAGCGTAAGCAAATTCACGAAATTCATTCGGTCCAGCAATCTTTACTTTTTTTTTTGAAAAATAAAAACTAAAAGCTGCGTGTTGATGTTGTTCCACAAATGGAGGGACGTACAGATTTAAGCCGACTTCGAACAGCAAATGGTTTTTTTTATGAGCCAGGAATACATTCAGAGGTTTGCCATTGCCTGCTGAAAGATGACCGCTATTGGAAAAAACCTTTTCTTCATTTTTGGTATTTCATGCACGGAGATTTGAACCTACATAGTCCGAATGGTAGTCACGCCCCAACCCAAGGCTACGGCAGCCGCCAATACTCGCACATTGACTTCTCGAAAACGGCGTTAATGATTCATACGGAATTTTGTCTATAAACAACCTAGTATATAGGTAGGAAATGAAAGGTATTTTTAGCAGCTTAAACTCTACCTTGCTTTTAATTCGTAAATTTAACACTTACATTTCAATATACAATTTTGATTAAATTAATTATTTAACATATTGAAGTACAATACAATATAACAATACATGGGTAGGAAACAAAAGACTAAAAGCTTTCTTTGGATAGATCTTACCAGTTTCATCTACAATCATTTAAGGGGTTACATACGTCCAGAATTTTCAAAAAATCGATTTTTTTCGATATTTGGAATGTACAAATTAACAATGTATCTACTGTGAAATTTTCATGCGGAAATACCCAATATTACAGCTTCTACGGCTCATTAACTAGGTATACAGCGGCCCGCGCGCTTCTGTGCCTCAAACTTTAAACTGGTTTTTCTCGACACTACTTTTCCGGTACGGTCTGCATTATAACTCATACAGTTTTTAATATTTTTTGATACGGTTTTTTTAATATTTCAAAATGTTTTCTCTATAGATTTGATTTTTGATATTTTTATTAAAAAAATTTATAAACATAATTAAAATGTGACATTTATGTGACACACTTTTTTTAAAATGCCGTAAATTGTAAAATTTTTCGAAATTAAAAATCCGGGTCGACAAACTATATCTACAACTTTTTTTTACAAGAATTTGTTTACTTTTTACAGATCCATCAACATTTCAAGGAGAAATAATGCAGACCGTGCAGCAACTTTTTTATCGTTTTACTTTGGGTCACGTGATTTTTTATATACGTGATTTATATATACTATGTATTTTTTTTATAAAGTTTAAGTACTAATAAACAGTGTATACATGTATTTTATATTTATTTCTATCGTTATCCCTTCTAACAACAGTTTTTCTTTTAGGGTGTTTTTGGCGCTGCTGGACGTATATAATCCCTTGAGTACGTTCCACTAGAAGCAGCTCATTCCTCTGTGTTATCACAGGGAAAACAACGCTAACAATTCCACTCGTGTGTCATTAATTAAAAATCTAAATTTATGTACCGTTGCTAATGCATGCGTCCAGATCACAAAATATCAGTATAATCTGTCGGTCACACTCAGCCAAACACTAAAATCAACCCGATGAAGTAAAAGAAGCATGAAGAAGACTGGATGTGAAGGATGGACTGCGAAATTTAATTTAAAAACACCATAGAGTATTCACGTACTTATTTCGGCAATAGTGTATGCACACCTGTGCTCAAAATAATAGAAACGCGACGTATTACTAAATTTTAAGTATCTTCTTTGAATTTAACTTTCTTCTTGTTGTAAAAGGGTAGTGTATTCTAATCTAATACAAACGACATATAATTCAAAATGTAATGATTTAAAAAAAAAATACATTAAAATTTAGATTTTTTTAATTTCGTAAAATTCTGGGGACGCAGTTTTGTAGTCCATCCTAATTAGTATAACAAAGTGTAAGTTTCAAGTGGGTCCAAATGCGCGATGATTTTTGACTATTCTTTTTTCTTTTCCTGAGGTAGTGAGCCTTTTCTTAAACATAAAACCCTTCCGAGTACGGCTTTATAAAAGAAGATTCTCAACATCGTTCCAAAAAACAAAATTTTAAATCAAAACGATTTTTGAGCTACTCAAACTTACACTTTGTTATATTAAAATCGAATGAACTTCTGATTAAAAAGTTGAAAGTTTTGATTACGATGATTTTTAAATTTTATTAAATTACGTTTGTGAGAAACTTGTACACAATTTTGGGCATTGAGTTATATTACGTTGCAATATGCACTATCCTTTAATAAACACATACAAAAAATAGTTAAAGCTTAGTAACTCCTCGCGCTCTTATTATTTTGAGAACAGGAGTACTTGGGTACATATTTGTGAATGGGATATGGGAAAATCCATTAACTTTTCCCGTCATAAAAAAAGCTTTATCATAATAAAAATGAGTTCAGAGATTTGTAATTTTATGCCGAGAAGCGATCAGTAGATTTTTTTAAAGTTATATGAGCGATATGCATCCCAAAAAATGTACGGACTAACAACTGCTCAGAAGCATATTTAACAAGAGTCACATATTGAAGCCGTCATGTTTGTGCAAATGATTTGGTTTTAACGAGGATAAAGAGCAATTTAATCCATCACTCTTTACGGTGAGCTTAAGGCGAACTTCAATAAGATGGCGCCATCATATCATAAGAACATTCGTGGGAAACTCTCAAATATATACGATTTTATTTGTCAACGAAGATTGGATTTTTCAAAGAGGCGGTAACTTCAAGCAATATAAAGCATGTGATAATTACCTGAATAAAATAAGAGTGTGAAACTTATCAGTCGCTTATCAAATGAGTAGCAGAAGTACATTTGGCTACAACTTTTTTGGCATTTTTGCCTATTCTCAACGTTGTCAAAATAATTACACTCAAATTTATCCACGAAAATAGTACACTGGTTGTAAGTAGTGGTAAGACCGATTATATTGTACGGAATATTAGTATCGTGGCCGGCACTTGATAAATTGATGATGATTATTGTGAACAGAGTGGCTCGTATTCAAAGAACAGCAAGCTTATGTATATATAAGTGGAGCTCTTAGAAGGACCCACCCAGAAGCACTAAACGTCATTTTATACTTCTTGCCGTTTGACTTATATGGTAAGCAACTAGCTGCCAAGTCAGCACTGAGGCTCAAAGAACTCGGCCTCCTAAAAACATTCAAAAGAGGTAATCGCAAATATAGTTTTCCACTATTCTACCTACTTCAGATTTCTGTAGCAGTCTAGAGCTCCATTTTCATAAACTCTTTAACACAATATTCCCTTCTAAAGAGGACTGAGACAGTGGTACGGTAGATAATGAAAATAAAGCCAGTATATTTACTGACTTGCTTGATGAACAGGTAAGTGGAGGAGTTTACTCTGAAAGGCTGGGCATCAGGGAAGAAAAGACACCTAAGTACGAGAGAAGTATGTGTCTACTCGGATAGTCAGGCAGCTCTGAAATCATTAGAGTTAATAAAACACTCGCCAAAGACGGTAGTTGAAGGACTCAAGTGCGAAGTATGCGAAGTATCGCAATATTTTAAAATATACCTGATCTAGGTGCCAGGCCATAGAAAAGTATAAGGTAATTGCAAGGCAGATGAGCACCCAGATAATATACTAATACCGATTCCCTTAGCTACGTGCAAATCATTTATAGGTAGTTACTATATCAATGCTGCTAATGCCCGTTGGAGGCAATCACCTTTTTAAGCAGGAATGGAACCATGGCCGCACAATATCGCTACTGAATCTTAGGATACAGAATATGAGAAATATGATAGGTGTACTGACGGGGCATTGTCTAATTGTAAGGCATGCAAATAGACTGGGGATACCAAATAATGAATTTTGTCGAAGCCGTCAAGATACTGAAGAAGAGGAAACCGTGGAACACCTCCTGTGTACATTCATTGCTCCGATTCGTCTTTCTTGACAGCAAAGGTCTTACAAACAGAGTTGCTGAAATTAACAAAATTAATTAAATCTACAGGTTGGTTCAGAGAAGATTCAGGAGTTTAAAGAAGAAGCTCTAGTGGTATCACAATGTGACTATTCAGGCCTAAGTATGCCGGATAACAGCCACTCATATACCTAACCTAGGCTCAAGTATACTAATTTTGGACTTCTAGCTTCAGAATGTCTGTTTTTTTGTTTTAAAAATAATCACATAAATCTCGAATTAGGCAAGGTACGGAAATATGAGTTTCAAATGTAAAAGGGCAGTGCGCACAATACTGATAATTTCTTTTTCAGAGTAAATCTATGGTAAATCACCTCAAAAATGTCCTTGAAAGCTTTTATTCTTTAATATCAGTAAGAGAATATCGTCAAGCATATTTAAGGATTACAACTTTAAAGCATATTTTTGAGGAGCTTTACTACAGAAAAACCAAACATTTTGTTCTTTAATTTCATACCATATCCCTGTACTTCATGGGGTTTTTCTTGCAGCCCCTATCCTTATTGAAACCTTAAGGTCGTTTAAAAGTAGAATCACCGATTTGCTTTTTTGATCTGCAATATTGCATATATCGCACCCTAAATACAAAAGGGTCACAACTCAAAATTTTCCACACTCGAGCTTGACTTGTTTACAGTAGCACAGAAAACAAACTATGTGACATATCACGCTGAAATTTGCCATGCAAGCTTATAACAGTCCTACCAAAAAACAAAAAAATTATTTTTGCCATATGTCATCCGCGGACCGTTTTATTGATAACGTCTCGTTCATATTTGAGCAGAACGTACATTT
The DNA here is from genome assembly GCA_037575425.1 of Anastrepha fraterculus. Taxonomy (NCBI): domain Eukaryota; kingdom Metazoa; phylum Arthropoda; class Insecta; order Diptera; family Tephritidae; genus Anastrepha; species Anastrepha fraterculus. The sequence continues at coordinate 128,173 of JAYXIM010016567.1, forward strand.
TGAGTTGTGACCCTTTTGTATTTAGGGTGCGATATATAGATTTCTGATGGCTGAGGAAATTAGTTTAATTTTTTAGCACGACGTAGAATATGTTCAAGAACATAAACCTATGGGTTAAAATATATATATCATTTTAGGTCAGTTAAAAAATTCTGCAATTTTATCGATCTATGTACAAGGTGATGTCCAAAACAAACAATACTGGCATCATAAAAAGTGTTTTTGATGGCGCCATCTTTTTAATAAGTCAGTGCGTTAACATCTCTAGCTGACTTCCAGTGAAAGCTTGGTGACATTCGGTTCAGTGGAAGCGAAGTTATTGCGTCTAAAGTGTCGGTATGTTTGTGTCATCAGTACAAAAATGAGTTTCGTACAAAGAGCTAATATCAAATTTTGTATTAAAATTGGGGAAACGTTTACCGAAACATTTGAATTGATGGAGAAGGTTTGTGGCGATGATTGTCTATCTCGTGCTAGAGTTCAGGAGTGGCTTACACTTTTCAGAGATGGTTGTGAGGACATAAATGGCAATGAACACACGGGCCGCCCAAAATCAGAAATCGCCGACAACTCCATCGAAATTGTTCGTAAATTTATCAAAAATTAACCGAAATCATCTTTGAAATTCATGCAATTCGAGTTGAATACCTCCAAAACATCGATTTATCGCACTAGACATGGTAAAATCTCTAGTCAACCAAATGACAAATATGATGAATATAATTACATATACAATGCTTTTAGAGAATATGAATGGACAAAAGTGATAAAATTAAAATTCTAATTTGGAATACAAATGGACTAACACAGCACTGTTTAGAACTAAAACAATTTTGGCATAGCATTGATTGCAGACAAAAGTTTTCCTAATTATAAAATGTATGTGACAAACCATCCTGATGGAAGAGCCCATTGAGGGGCAGCTATAAATATTAAATCAAGCATAACTCACATAGAACAACTCCAGTATTCGACGCCTTCTCTTCAATCCACGAAATTACCAATATATGACAAAAATGGACCAGTATCTATCTCCTCCATTTATTGCCCATTGCCCAAGACACATAATAAACTCAGATCAATATGAAAAATACATAAGAACGCGTAACAATAGATTTATTGCAGCTGGGTATCTTAATGCAAAACACATTGATTGGGGCTCCAGACTCATCAAGAAAAAGGGGCGTATTCTAATTAAGGCAATTAACAAAAACAATTGCAGATTTATAAGTGCCGGAGAACCTACCTATTGGTCAACTGACGCATCGATTTCTGTATAATCAAAAACATAAGCCATAGCTAATTGACAATTCAGTCGTGTTAAGAACTTTCTTCTGACCACTCCCCGATATTGAAATTGAATATGTAAGTTATATTAAATCTATAGATACATCTTTTTGCGTATTTAATGACAGAACTAAATGGAAAAAAATCCGCCACCATATTGACGATCAACTTATACCAAATGTGATATTAAAAACGCAACTTGACATTGAACGTGCCATTATCAATTTCAACCACGTAGTCCTAGAAGCAGAGACCAAATCGGCAGCAAGGCAAGCAAATAGAACAAATACAGCAGCAACTGACATTTCAATTAAGAAGTAAATTATTCAAAGCGAAAGTTAAGAAAAAGATGTCAAAAAACTAGATCACCTGACGACAAGATAAAACTAAACTTAGCCACAAAAATTCTTAAGTATACTTTAACCAACCCGCCGTAGCCGAATGGGTTGGTGCGTGACTACCATTCGGAATTCACAAAGAGAACGTAGGTTTGAATCTCGGTGAAACACCAAAATTAGGAAAAATATTTTTCTAATAGCAGTTGCCCCTCGGCAGTCAATGGCAAACCTCCGAGTGTATGTATTTCTGCCATGAAAAAGCTCCTCATAAAAATATCTGCCGTTCGGCGTCGGCTTTTAACTGTAGGTCCCTCCATTTGTGGAACAACATCAAGACGCACACCACAAACAGGAGGAGGAGTTCGGCCAAACACCCAAAAACGGTGTTTTTTTATTCCTTGATATCTCTTGTCAAATTAACAATAAATAGTTTGTACATGAAATTATTTATATAGTTATATGAGGAAATACCGTTCTTAATCAGAGCATAGAGCGGAAACAAACTCAGACCAACGTGAGCGATCTTGTGCAATTTTTCGAATTTCATGCCAGGAACTTCTTCATTGGTATTCCGCGTATGTTGATCGCATCCAAGTTGTTCGTGGTCGTCCTCTTCTTCTGGAGCCTTGTGGATTCCATTCTAGGGTCATCTTTGCGATGTCATTGTCTTCTTTGCGCAAGGTGTGCCCAATCCAACGCCATTTCCTTACTTTGATATCAGCTGCGATGGGCTTGCACATTGAAATATTTGAAATATTTTCGTTGGTGATAACTCTTGGTCAAAATATGCGGTGAATAATGCGCACACATCTGTTGATAAATGTTTGTAGGCTATTGCATATGGTATCTGTGACTTTCCATGTTTCGCACGCATAAAGTAACACTGGTTTGATACTTGTATTGAAAATTCGCAATTTTGTTTTTGTGCTGATATGTCTTGGTGACCAGATTCGATTCATCCTGTGGAAAGCGTGGCGAGCTTTGTTTATGCGGAAACTTACATCAGCTTCCGCTCCACCATTTTTTGACACTATGCTGCCAAGGTAGTAGAAGTTTTCGATGTCCTCAATTGTAACCAGCGTGCCACCCACTTCAAGCGTCAGTGCGTCCTGGTTTGGAGTTTCGATACGTATAAGCTTCGTTTTTTTGAAGTTGACTCGCAATCCAACTTGGCTTGCAATATTTTTTGAAACTCTGGAAAATGGCAGAGACTATTACATTGCCAAAACCGAGTAAAGATCCATCCGTGTCATC